>FIZR01013636.1:0-10198 GCA_900060175.1 Ferrisia virgata | reverse complement strand
GTAATAGAAGATTTCGGGAAGGGTTATATTTTGGATTTTTTATTATTTTAAGAAGATTTAAAGTTTTCATTAAGTCCTGCTTAATTTGGAGGAAATGAGGAGTCCACGTGAGTTTTCTATCAAATGTTAATATAAGAAATTTGGTTGATGATTTGATTTGTAGAATCTGTCTATTTAAACTTAAAGTGCGTTTTTGAAATTTATTTATTTTTTTTTTAAAGATAACACCGTGAGTTTTTGATTTGGAGAATGATAGACCATTAGTATCTTAAATTATCTGTCTAGCAAGTTCGAGATTTTTAGCGCTAATTGAAGTATTTATACCATCTGCAAATATTCTAAGAGAAACTGGGCGTGAAACCACATTTCTTATGCTATCTATCAGTAATATAAATAGTATGGTGTCGAGTACTGATCCTTGTTGAGAGATATGTTTCTAATCTCTTATCACGATTCAGCGATATCTCGATAGAATACCAGTTTTGTTTAGTACCCAATATGGTGGATCGATTTTTCCAAATTTTGGAAAATGGACAACGTTTAGTTGCCAAATAACCTCAAACTAACGTGGTAAAAATTTTAGTCTTCAAAGTTTAAATTTACCTTTGCCAACGAAAGTGCAAAGTCAAAAAAATACCAAAAATTCTCAAAAATTGTAAAAAAAGAAATCAATAAATTTGACTGAAAATTTTCTTTCAACAGTGTTATTTTCATACAAGATATTCAACGATGATAATTTTCAATCTCTCCCTTCATTTTGAGGGAGACCAGGAAAACATGATTTTTCAAACTTTTTGAAACATTTAGAAATAATAATTTGAGAAAAAATTCGATTTTGATGAAATTTCAATAAAAGTAGATGTAGTACCTATAATCCTTAAGTCAGCAGGGACCTTTTTTCGTTTCTATGCTAATTTTTCTTCTGCAGGACAAGAAATCAAAGGAAACGACGTATTTCTCATGTAATTAAGATATTTAAGAACAGCTGGAAAAAGTAAAAGAGTAACAGAAATCGTTGGAAACGGGATACACGAGTTAAAATAACTTTGAGACCCATTTCAATGGGGATGGTTTCAAAATATAATTTTTCTCGAATAAATATGTCAAAAAGTCTAAAAAATGATGTTTTTCTGGTCCTCCTCAAAAAGAAACTGACGATAAAAATTATCATTCTTGATTATTTTGAGTTTAAATAACAATATTAAACTCATTTTAATAAAATTTTTTGACAATTTACAATGTTTGGGAGTTTTTGGTATTTTTTTTAGCTTTGAGATTTCACTGGGGAAGATGAGGAAGGGGAGGAGTAGTAAATGGAAGTTGCGAAAGGACGTCAAGCAAAAGTGGTAAAAATTTGAGGTTTCTAACTTGGATCTTTACTTACCTCCAAAGTAGTTTGAAATTTAAAAATTGACTATAATAAACAGAAAAAGGTTTTTTTCTTTTTTTGAATTTTTTTTTTTTAGCTTTTTAGGAAGTACTAAATTATATTTTAAAATGGAAAAAATCATTTATATTAAATTTTTTAGGATAATGTAGTAAAAATACTACAATCCATCATTTCTGACGACGTAGTAAATAAACGTATTTTTTTTTCATTTCTCACCTCCAAAAAATTCAAAATATACGACTTTTTTCTATTTCCTATACCCATGACTTCGTACCTTCTGTAAAACAAAGAAAATTGTAAAAACCTTTTTCTTTGATTTGATATGGTCCACTAAGACACATTAATACCAAAAAAATCGAAAAAAAGAAAAAAATATTTTTCAACTTCTTCTGTAAAATTTTAAATTTTAAACCAATCTAGGGAGACTGGGGAAGTCACGAGTCAAGTCAAAGACTCCAAATTTTTACCTAGTTCATTTGACATCATTTTGGCACTTTCTTTGACTACTCTCAACAAATTTTCGAAAAGAAAACTAAAATTGAAACGCTATGGTAGATTAGTACCCATTGTTTCTTTAAAATCTTTACAAAGGTGTTTTTTTTTTATTTCTCAAGTTGTGGTCTTTTTCTATTTTATTTTATGAAAGTTTAATGCGGCTAAACAATTTGTTATTTAGGTATTTTACTGGTTTATTTTTTTAAATGGTAAATATAGTAAATCATAAAATTTTTAGTTGTTGAAAAATGAATTGTGAAATTTTTAACCTATCACTTAAAATTTCTATATTTTAGGGAATTTGAAAATATAGGTAGAAATATTAAATATTGTAGATGGTTAGAAAATTAATTCAAAAGTCATTTGGACGAATATCTGAAAAATGAACCAGTACGAATAAGATGTTTAGAAAAAAATAAGTGGAAACTGAAAAAAAGCTACAAACGAAAGCCTTCTATGTTCAGAACATGGAGGAACTGAAAAAAAAAGTCAGATAAATATTTATAGGCGTACGAATATTCCGGAAAAAGGAAGGAAATGACCGTAGAATTGATTTGTTTGATCAAAATGCGTAAAGCTGAAGGAAAAAAAAGTTTCGAAAGGAGGGGGAAAATGTAATAGGCCTTGAAAGTTGGGTCAAGTTTTTTTTGTACGTTTGAAAACAACGAAGTTGCATACCAGGTTCGTTTTTAATTTCACTAATTTGGATTTGATTTATTGGCAACATGGAATAAAAGGGTTAGAATAAGATTATAAATTCTATATAGGTAATTGAAGGGGAAGTAAGAGACGATTTTTGACTTTGTTTTAAAATTGTTTGTTCTTTATAGAGAAAGTTGAACAGCGAAAGTGGTGATCATGTTGTGTTCATTTTTTTTTTTTTTGGCTGAATATGTTGTCGAAAAGTGAAAATCAACAAACAGAATTTTTCCAATTTCTTAATTTTTTGCTTATAATTTTTGTTGTTAAAATCAGCGACGTAAGTAGGACTTTTTTTCGAGTCAGTACACACTAGATCCCGCTTTAAAATATTTAAACCAATTAGAGAAACACCGTCAATATTCTATGACACAAAAGTGCTATAATTTTGGCGAACTTTTGAGTTTCAGGTGACACTTGAACGGCACATCACTGGCGAACTTTTGACACAATTTTGTTGACACTATCTTGGCACAGATATGTTATAAGTTTGACATTTTCGTTGACGCATGACATATTTCTCACGCTTGTAAGATTACATTCTTTTGGCACAAATATGACATGAAATTGATGTTTCAGCTGACACGTTTGCGGCCCACAAATGGCATATTTCTGACACGCATTGTGTAGCGCAATCGTAGCACAAATGTGTTGTATGATTGGCGCTTCTGTTGGTACTTTAATGACATATAAATGGAAGACTTTCATTTTGTGACTTGGTAGTGACATATTATTGACAATGTTACAGCACCTTTTTGGCACAGGTGTACCATACTTTCAACTTTGATTTAGCAGTGTACTAATGCCATATGAATGATATGCGACATGTTTTTGACCTGATTATGACACTAATGTGACCTAGGAGTGACACACTTCTGACAACATTATGACACCATTCTGACATTGTTCTGGCATGATTCTGACACAGTTCTGACATAATCGTTACACATTTATGGCTTGCTTTTGACACTAGTTTGACACATTTCTGACACAATTGTGGCATATTTTTGACACTGCTGCAAATATGTCACAATTGTGTCAAAAATGTGCCAAAGTAGTATCAAAATCACACCATAAATGTGTCAGAATAGTGTCATAAGTATGTCAGAACTATGTAAGAATAATGTCATAATGTTGCCTGAAGTGTGCCACTCCTAAGTCACATTAGTGTCATGATGAAGTCAAAAGTATGTGAGATGTCATTTATGTGGCAATAGTGTACTGCCAAAACAGAGCCAAGTCCACGCAGCATTAAAAACATGTCACAGATATTATTTTTGCATCAGAAGTATGCCATTATCTTGTCATAAATGTGCCATTATGGCGTCAGAGTCATGTCATTAATATGTCACCGTAACGTCATAGCCTTGTCATAATGAAGTCATTTTCGAATCATCCTGGTGCTACAATAGCATCAATTCAATATCACTGTCGTGAGTTTGGCAATCATTAAGTGATTTCGAATTGGCTGAAGCGTTGCCAGAACTGTGCCATTTTTGCTGTCAGAAGTCTCACGTCAGAACGGTGTCATGTGACACTCATTATGCTGACACCATTTTCACGGCGAGTATGTTTTATGCTCAGTTTATTTCGCTCTACAAAATTATATCTTTATTTTTTGAGTGCTTCGATTCGGTCGAAGTACAGCTTAAAGGTGTTTTTGGTGGTAATAGGAAAAAAATTAGGGAGTATGCGTTTTGAAATGTCTTATTTGGTAAAATAAGCCTCTCTCCTCCCGCCCACACCTCAACAACCTTTCTGCTTAGACGGGATTTCGTATAAAGAATATTTTTTGCGAGTGCAATGAATTAGTGAAACTGTAATGTTGAAAGAAAGAAAAGATAAAATGAAAGAAATTCGATTTTTTTTTTTTTTTCAATTAAGGATGTTGAAAATTTTGCCAAATTCGATGCAACATATGGCGAACTTAATTGAATCTCATAAAGTTATTACCTTAGCTGGATGGAAAAGTTGGTTCGTATTTGACAATTTTTCAGCAACCTTACAAACGAAATTTACCACGCTTATATTAACGCTAAAGGTAGGTATGTACCTTGACGAGGAAAATAAACGTAATTAAGCTGCTTCCTGTACATAAAACTGTTAACTTGCGGGATTAGTTATGTAATTGATATGCGAATATGATGCTATAACAGCTGACAAGGTGTAGGTTATAGGTCTCGTAAAAAAGAAAAAAAAAAGCACACCGTACAAAATAAGAAAACTTTCTCATGTATTGTTTTTTTCCCTTCCCTTCCTCGTCTACTTCTCGTATCGGTTTCGTAAAAGTTGAAGAAAAAATTTCCGCGTAAGTATTTATTTAGGGTAAAGATAGGAGCGAAGCTGGGAGATGAAATTAGAAACGTATTCGAATGGCTGGTATGGTGTTATTTATCGTTTAATCTGGCGCTTATACATACGGAAAAATCATCGAAAATGGTCGTGATACTGTACATTTAGAACACTGATACCCGTAGGGGTTAAGTTTTTCACGAGGGTGGCAAAGTATAAAGAGCATTTAGTAGAAAGATTTCACTCTGTTTAAAATCTACATTACGGCAATTTTCGTTCTTATTTATTTCCCCTCTTCGTGTTGTGTTACCAGATATGGGTATTTGTTCGCACAGTATAAGTGCACTATATTCGGACTATATCGCAAATAGAATGTGTAAGATGTTTCAAAAGGATCGACCATTCTGCAGGAATATTATAATTCGATTATTATTTTATATGTGCGACGGTTATGGTTTTAGGAAAGCATATGCTCGAGAATGTAAGAGCCACCTCTGTAAAGTACCTAGGCCTAACGTTGGGTAATTTCTGGAAACAATTTTTTTTCAAGAATGTTACAGGCAATAAAGGTCAATTTTTCGACACCCTGTATCTCGATAGTAATAATAATAATAATAATAATACGTACTACAGGAAAGGAACAAAAAAAAAAAAAAAACACACCATAACTACAAAACACAGACGACAAAGACACGCAGACGAGAAAATGAAACGTTGGTAGCATATTCTACATGTCGCCTATGTAACTTGTAGCTTTGTCAAAGAAAACATATCTGGAAGATTTGCGATCTTGTAGACAGACGACACTCTTAAAGAAAAGGCGCCTCTTTTGCTAACCGGTGCTGTATAAGAAGTATAAGGAATCTCCTCTCGTACTCGTATTTGTCGCTGCTCGTTTCTCACTCTATCCGCCGCCTTTTTATTTTTTTCTCCTTCATCTTACGTATACTTATACAGCGGAGCGATCTTCATCCACACCGGAAACTACGCTTCGTATATTTATAACTTTATACTTTTGTTTCAATTGAATTGCGGATGCGATGCGGATACCGAGACAATTAGTTCAGCCCCCTAATCGCGTTTGTTCTTTGGAAAATTTTTATTTCCGAATCAGATCGTATTTATCGTTTAACTGTCCCCTTGGCCTCTCATCCCTATTCAACGTGTAGGCCTACCAGTTCGACTTTCTAACCCTATAAATTTGATACGATCGATGCGAATTGTTTTTAATCTTATGTTAGGCTTAATTAAGCTCGCTTATTTAATCGTACTGGAAAGTGTGTTAAAGCTTGGATGGAGCTTTTCCGAGCTGGGACTGGGAATCGTTTTGAAATATGAGAGAAAAAAGGGTTCGAAGGATGGGGTTTTTTTAATCCGAACTCCGTAGATGGTGTTGATGTTGATCTTGTGTTATTTGTGAATTTACAAATAGGTTTGTGAAGTTTGAAATTTTTGATTCATGTGGACCTAGCTTTAATCTACGAGTATGGAGTATTGTTTTTGTCGGATTCAAAGATTCCATTAGTTGGAAATTTATTTTCAGATTAGAAAAAATTTCCAGCAAGACTATGTTCTTTTCTTACGTGAAATGACGACGAGAAAATTTCATCGAGAATTTAAATCTCGAAAATTACTAACAATTCGTTGATATTTTTTTTAATTTCATGTAAGCTGTGCCACCATTTCAACTTTTTTCCAGTTTCTGAAATTTTACGATCGTTTATATTTTTTTTGTTGAATTTGAAGGATTATTCTGGCCAAATTAGTGAAAAAATTGATCAAATGGAGATTGTTTCTTTCATGCTTGTCAGTGCAGAATCTAAAAAGCAGTGCTTTTTATAGCGTAGGTATATAGGCCTTTTATTAAAAATATTATACCTTTCAGCATCACACAGAAAAAGTATAGACTTCTTCATTTGAGTCATTTTTGGTTAGGCCATTGGTTAAATGACAGTAAAAGGAGTCCACATTGGCCTAGATGAAAATGGCGTATCAGGCTCGTACTGTTTTTATGCTCAAAAAATTGAAAAATTATAATTTTTGAAATTTTTTTTTGTTTGTTTTTCATGTTTTTATAGAGTTTTAAAATGATATTTTAGATTTCCTCTGTTTTTGCTGTTTTGTTTGTAAAATGATATTTTGAACGAGTTTTTTTCAAAATTTTACTTCTTTGAAAGTTTTTTCGTAGATTTTTTTTTCATAGTTTTATTACTTGTGAGCGAGAAATTGACGTTTTTCAATTTTTCGCGTTTTTTGAGCTGTAAAATGACATTTTCAAAACGATTTTTATCTTGAATCGTTTTTGGTAGAATATTTTCAATTTTCCACGTTTTTTGAACAGTAAATTGACTTATTTTGATTTTTTTTACCATTTTATGCGTAAAATACATTAAAATCTGCACGTTTTTAATGATTTTTATAGATTTTAAGTGGTAAAGTGATATTTTGAACCATTTTATCATTAATTTATGCCTTGATATCAAAATATCGAGTTTCTTTATAGAAGTTTTTCAATTTTTCATGTTATTTTTCCTGTTGTTTTTGAGTTATAAAATGACATTCTGAATGATTTTTTTTCATTTTTTCACGTCATTTGAGCTGAAAATTACATTTCAACATTATTTTACACCTATTGAGACTTAAACTCAATGTGGAGGGAGATCGGGAGGGTAGCCTTTTTTATAGTTCAAAAAATTAAAAAAATCCTGATATTTCCCCTCGTAATTGACCCAGGAGGCTCATTTTTTGATATGTTGGGCCAAATTTTGCTTTTTTTGGAGATTTACATGCGGCGGGGTCACAGTAGTTACGAAATGACCTCGAAGGGATGTGATAAAAATTTTAGCCCGCCAACTCAATTTTTTAAACTTGCAAACTCACTAAAAGTTCAAAAAGTTTTAATAATTTTCAAAAAAATTGTAAAATTTTTTTTTTTTGATTATTTTAAAAATGAAATTATTATACTTATTTTGGTCCAAAATGACCACTGGCAGCATCTGTTCAACATTACTCCATTTTTCATGGATTTTCAAAAAAAAAGTTATTTTTTACAATTTTTTGCGGTTTTTTGAAAAAAAAGGAAGGATATTGTTTTTTGAGAAACATCTTCCTCTGAAATCGATCTAGGAGATCAATTTGATAGACCTTCATTCTTACTCCCTGTCCCCTCTCCCCTCTCCCCCACCTCATAATCGATTTTTCAGAGAATCTCAAAAAAACGTTTTTCGTAATTTCTTACGACGATGACGTCTTTTAAGGGCCTCTGAAAGATCTATCATGAGATGGGGAAATATTGCGCTTAATCGTGTAAAATTGATGTGCTACATCGATTCCAGAGGGGGAAGTTCCTCAAAAAAAATTTCCTTCTTAGTTTTTCAGAAAATCGTAAAAAATCGTAAAAAATGACTTTTTTTGAAAATCCCTGGAACATGAGGTAATGTTGAGCCAATACTGCCAATGGTCATTTTGAATCAAAATAAATACAATAATTCCTTTTCTGAAAAAAACTTTTAAAAAAAGTTGTTTTTCAATTTTTTGAAATTTTTTTAATTTTTAGTGAGCTTTGCAGGTTTAAAAATTTAAGTTAAGGAGCTGGAATTTTTACCAAATCCTTTAAATCATTTAGTAACTATTGTGACCCCGCCGCATGCAGATTTCCAAAAAAAAAAAGACGAAATTCAGCCCATCTTATTACACAACTGTCAATCGTCTATTGATTTGGCTCAAAAAGGAACAATTATTTCAATTTTAGCCCTTGAGCATTCCCTCTGGCAAATTTTGACACGACTGAATTCAGGCCCGAGATCATCCCCACTCCAGAATATTAAATGGCACACCAAATTGAAGCCTATTCCTGAACTTGGATCGATTTTGGTGAGTATGGAACTAGCAAATGATTTTTTTATGGGGGGGGGGAGAGGAGGAATGATCTTCTAAGATTACAAAAAAAATTCTGTTGGTATACCCCCTCCCCTCATCCGCCGTTAATTGACAGATCGCAATATACTGATTTCATTGACAATATGACTAAGAAAATCATGCTAAAAAGCAAAATTCGGCCCAAACTAGTATATGGTTTATTGTTTGATTAGATTTCGTAATGCTGATAGCATCTCTGCGATGATAAACATAGCCCGTACTATGCTTATATATTCAACTAGAATAGATGTATAATAATTTCCAAACTTTGGGTCATCGTCTCGGTGATATTACATAAGATTTTACACCCAAGTTAGGCCTATTTTAGGTCAAAGTACATGGAATCGTGTGAATCCTGAATAAAGATATTCTATCGTTAATAAAAATGAAGAAAAAGCGAAACGAAAAAAAAAAAAAAAATCTCATAACATCGTAATATAGAGAATCATCTCGTATATGCTGTACTCATCCTGTATCTACCTAACTACCTACATGTATGATTTACTATTGTATTTATATCCGAAGAACATATAGCATAGCCCAAAACCAAAATACTTCATTTTTTCATCGCAAAAAAAAAAAAAAAAACCAAACCAAACCAGTACTTGGAATGTTGGTTGTTATAACCTACTAACCAGAATAAAAAATACCCTTCGCAAGCTTTCGGGTATAAAGCACAAAATCGACACGTCGTTTGCAATACTTTGAAAAGGCTTACAAGCAAGAGCATTGGCATCGAGCCACGTGTATATGGTACTATATACTATGCTATTAATAATTCTTCGACCTTTTTTTTTTTTTTTTTTTTTTCCTTTTTTTTTTTTTTTTTTTTTTTCGGTAAAAGAATATATTACATTTTAGAAATACGATATTTATTTTCCAGCGTATACTTATTTATACTGTATACGTATATTTTGTTATAATAATATACGTACCGGTACCCTCCCCGCCTTTATATAAAGGTCTGACTGATGCGAGGCGAACGAGCCACCATAGAGATAGTAGAAAATCATATTTTACTAGACGTATACATTGGTGATCATTTAATATCGAATCGTTAATCAAATGGATGGCGAGGTGTTTCGGTGTTTGGGAGGTTATGTAATTACATATATATTATATATATATATATGGGTATCGTTGGTCGATAGATATTACGTAATAGGCAGTGTATAGGTATTTGAATTATCGAACGTGTGTCCAACTGTCAATGTATGCCTGGTGACAAAATACTACAAATTGGACATCGATATCGGATGGAAATGTTACTAAGGTAAATATTGAGGACCACTGATATCGTAATAATATATTCTGTTGTGTACACATTGTATCGGTTGAGAGATGATACGAACGATAAAAAAAAAAAAAAAAAAAAAAAAAAAATGGAAATAAGAATACAAAAAT
>FIZR01013635.1:0-10658 GCA_900060175.1 Ferrisia virgata | reverse complement strand
GGGGGGGGGGGGGGGGGGGGGGGGGAGGGTATACGAGGAACAAACTCACAAAATAAACAAAATCTACCAAAAAAAAAAACACATTTCAAGGCTTTAAGAGGGTGCAATGAGTTTGAAAAGTAGAAATCCTCAAAAGGCACATGTATGACTCTTACAAAGCATTTTTTTTCTTGGGGGGGGGGGAGGAGGAAGAGGTGTGTTTATTGGTAATTACTTTCTTCACCCGGTACCTAATGGTTTATTCAGGATGAGAGAAATATGCTACCATTAAACTAATGATTATGGCTAAAAACCACTACCCGCCGTGGTATACCCCTACCAAGTCTATATACCAAATTTCAACTTCCTAGCTTAATTTAGAAGTGAAATAGAGGACAAATAGAACTTTTTCAAGCTGAAAAAAGGGGAAATCCTCATATCTTCCGATCTAATTGACCCGCAGGGCTGGTTTTTAGATATGTGATAACAGTTTGGATAACCTATCAATCAACTTAGAAAGGGACCATTTCTGAGATTTTAACCCCTTCAGCACCATCTCCCACAAATTCGAGCATAACTGAACTTCGGTCCAAGGTCATCCCCACTCCATAATATCAAAGGTCATACCAATCGAAGCCTATTTCCGAAATTTTATCAATTTTGGTCGATATCGAACTATTTTCAGTCGCGGGAGAAAAAATAAAAACCATTATCTGACATTGCGAAAAATGGTCGTAATGGTTTTCCAGGATCCCAAATGGATTTTGTTGTCAACCCTCCTCCCCTCCGCTCGTTCGCCGTAGTGACATGTTCCGGAGAATAAAAAACCAAAGCACACGTACGACAGCGTCAGGATTTGGAAAATTTTTCAATATTTTTCAAAAGCTAAACGGAAATTTGATACATTTTCAGGGTGAAAAGAAGGCGAGCGATAAAAGCACACATTATTTGGATAAAAAAAATCATTACTTCTCAAACTTGAACACCACTGACGATCGACAGAAACTTTCTGTACGTTGCTTATGGAATTTTTCTTTGACTTTGGCTTTTTTTTACACAGCTCGATTGATGCAAGTTACGTGTAGGCTCATATGATGAAAAACTCCTTGAATCAGATAAATGTCGGGGTTAAAATAGAAATCTGATTTCATATTCATCTTGAAAAGGTTCGATTCATACTAAAACGATATCAATATTATGAAGGTACTTTAGATCCCAAAACTGGGGTAAGAGGGTGCTGTTAAGGTTCAACAGGAGCCCCAAACCGGTTCTGCTTCTCGGCTATGATTTTAATATTCTTCTGATACAGAAATATGCCAAATATGAAAAACATTTCAACATTTTTCAGTTCCAGTTTTTCACTGCATTTTGGGTACCGTCTCCCATTGAGATTAAGGTACTTATAGGGATCGAATTGGGCATCCGTTTTCATATTCGTGTTCAGAAGGTTCGATTCATGCGAATACGACACCAATATCACCCACGTACCCGTAACCCAAAAATGGGAATGAGGGTTTTGTTTCTTGGCTCTGATTTTCTGCTTTTATAATCTGCAATTATACTGAACACAAAAACAATTTCAAAATAGATCTTTCAACCCCTACTTAAGTTTTTTATCTTCAAAATTTTGACCAAGACGTTCATGAGGTGGAACTTCGAAAAAAAAATACACGTGATAAATGGGTCCAATACTTATCTAAAAAGCACGGTTTCAAAATTGTACCGAACCAGTATCCTTATTTTAAAAGATGGAAAAAGTTTGAAAAGTCATTCTGCGAGTACATTATGGTGGTGAGGGAGGGGGGGTGTCGATTTTTTTCAGGGACGCTTCTCGTATAGATTTACAATACAACAGAAAATTATCCAAATCCATCAATTGGCGCTTTCGAAAAAAATTCATCAGTGTTTCTCAGCATGAAGGGCCTCCTTTGAAAACCAGAAGACATTCAAACTGCGCATGCGCACATCGTTCGCATACAGGCCTTCGATTTATCCAAAAATCTGGAAAGAATTCATCTCAAGGTCTCCGCTTTGGCTTGTGTACTACGCGAAGGAGGGAACTAGCGGCAACGATAACGCTACCGCTACCAATTATTACCTCATCATGGTAATCGCATCATTTTCCGCACCTCCTTCCGCCTTCACGTACCCAACCAAGTGTACCCAAGAATCGGGTTACTGACCGGCCTATCCAAACGGTATATGGTGGCGTCGCCTTGGTTGACGCATTTAACGCAATATAATGTCGACAACTCTCTCGTCAGTAGAATTTCGCCTTATACATACCAAAAATAAAAATAAAAAAAAAATTCAATATTACACACGATGACAATCGTCAACAGGGGAGAAAGCAGAAGAAACAGTCAAATTATTTTGAAAATCGACCAAAACATTCGAAAATCAGGTACAAGAGGAAAATTACATACACACACACACACACACACCATAATAAAGCGAGGTCAACTGCACAAGGCGAGAGGATCAGGGCACCGCTCACTTGCATCCGACTATAACGAACGTCTCAATTGCAGCACTTCCCCTACCTACACAGTCTGATCTACTTTGGCAATCGGAACGAGTAACGTTTTTACAGTACATTACGATGCGATGGCATTGAAAATACAAACTCAAAACCGAAATCACCACGTTTATTCGATCGACAAATACACAATGGCAATTCAAAGACGCTAAGTACGTTACGTCGCTAATCCACATGTAAATCTTTCAAATTCTTTTCTTCGCTTCCTCCTCCCTCCTCTGCCGAACCAATATGCATTCAGCTCACATCAACGTTGCGCACGCGACTCGCAACAAAAACAAAAAAAAAAAAAATTCTACACATAATGTTGGAATCAGCAATCACCGAAGACATTCATACCAACTGTGCGAATTAGTTAGGACCATTCATCATTATCGAGAATTTAATTTTATTCTATTTCAATTTGTGACACCAAAAAATCCATCATCAAACAATTTCATGTAAATTTCAAAAAAAAAAAAAAAAAATACGTACATGTGTATTAAAAATCCCTAGAAAAAACCCTAAGTACCGAAACATTAAAATCGTATCTGGCAACATCGCATATCGCTCAGCGGCGATTTACGCGTTCACCACACCGTCTCCCCGACCCCCGCCATATCATAGACTCACGCGTCCCAAAAACGTGGTGGAGGCGACGGCGCTCGGCATACTACACAAGAACCGCGATCGCGATGCCGATACGCCTCGTACGTCTCATCATCACCGCCACCCCCACCATCATCCACCATCTATCGTCGTCGTCGTCGCTCAATTCGACCATTATCATCGGCCAATAATACGTTAGGGTCTCTGATTCTCTCTCCTGTCGTCGTCGCCTTCATCTTCTTCTTCTTCTTCATACTTCATCTACTTCAACGGTGTGTTTGTAATTGTGTATGTACCTCTATTTGTACGTATGTATCTTGCCCGGTCGTATAATACTCGCACAATTACATATACACCGACGACGAATACTCCCCCCCTCTTCCCTCTCCTACTGCCGGTATCCTTCGTACCACGCTACATACCCTAGCTAGGTAAAGGTACACGCTACACAGTCGGTACATTGAAGAAAAACACATACTACGTTCGTCTACGTCACGCCTATGAATACGATGACGTCACAACGCTCTATTACGTCAGACACGTGGTGGTAGCGTTTGTGTTTGCGTGTCTGTGGTGTATTTATACGTGTATCGACGCGGTATGGTGCGGTGTGTGGTGCCGGATGCCGATTCGCGCGCCCTAGCCTAGTGTACTCGCTGGTACACTGTATTAGAATTTCGCCGGCTTTTAGAGCGTCGTCGTCGTCGTCGTTGTATTCCCTCTCCTCGTCCTCCCGTACTGATTCCTCCTGGTACCGCAACTACCGTATTATCCTAAACCTCAAACTGCTCTTTTTTCTTTATACTTTTTCGCGACAACCTTCTTTACTGCTATCCGTTCATCTACATTGTATACCATGTACAGCGTATATAGTGTAAGCGTGCCACGCTACACAAACATTACACCTCCCCCCCCCACACACAGGTTCCATTATAGGTACATAATACACACATGTACATATGTACTGTATGTATAATACCGTACAGTTATTTTTTCCCCTCGCAGCGAGCCGAATACGTATATCATAATCGTCGTACAAATACATTACACACACGCAATAACTTAAGCTCCTCGGATCCCAATTCTTGGTTTTTAGTTGCATACAGACCAGGCAGGGGCATGGAATAAGATCAATGTTTTCAACCACCGATCACTGCCGTGTTCACGAGGTATCGGCAAGGACCGTCGGTCGGATCATCCTCCTAAAATGGACGCCCTCATCACAGAACCAAGCCATTATCAAAGTTGAAAATTTATAGTACTTATTTCAGTTTTTTTTTTTAGGCCAACCATAAGCCACCAACAAATTGAGGTAGAATTTTCGTTTTTGAGCCAAAATACTCTCATGTATTGGCAAACTACTGATATGACGAGTTATCACCTTTTGACCGATTATCATCGGCACAGGGGGTTCTCAAAATGAGAAGTTTTGTTTCATCCATTTATACTCGGCAACTTCAATTATTTTTTACGCAATTTTGTATTCATCTTACATGAAAAATCAATTGTTGCAAAGTTTTAGCTTAATTTATGAGGATTTCGATTATATAAAATTTTTTTTCATTGCGACCCATACGGACCGAGAAATTTAGGATTAAACTTAATAAAACGTGAAATAACGGTGTAAAAAAAACACGCGCGAAAAAGTTTGGTAAATTTTATAGGAAACTAATAATAGAAGCACAAAATCTGGTATAATTATGAAGTAGAATATTGTAAAATTCTTACGATTAAGAACCACACGATATCTATCATGGGGAGGAGGCAGGGAGTGTCGAGTGAACGGAATTCCGAGAGATCGGGCTCTCTCGTAAGTTCATGAAAATGCTATTTACGTAGGCCTATTCCTGGAGGGCATTTCATATGCTACGTGGATAATGAATCGACGAAGGAACAAATACTTCTTCTGTACACAGGAAAGTGAAGGAGGTGGAGGAAGAAAATTTCTAATGAGACAAGTTCATCTTTTTCAACAGACTTAAACTAAAATTCATAAGATTAGACAATAAAAGCGATAGTAGGTCAAGTATGATGAACCCATCTCTCGTTTACAAAAGATATTGAGTGGCTCCGGTTCGCAAAAAATTTTTCCAAAAGCATTCCTTCATTTTACCCACTAATTAAAAATATGCTCAGAATCAGTTCCTCTATATCAATTGGGCCAAAAAAAAAAAAACGATTTCAGGATACACGTACTAAAATTTCAGTTCGATATGTGAAGTGGTATTGAAGAAAAGAAAATAAAAAATAGAATGTGAGCAAAATCGCTAAAAAAAAAAAAAAAAAACTTTAAACACGATTTTCTCAAAATATCACTTTTCAGCATTAAAACTTAAAAGTACCATATCTTCGTTATTTTTCATCCAATTTTCGATTTTTTCTATTTCAAATGTTCGGAATAAGTTCCTCTATATCAATTAGGCCAAAAATATCGATTTCGATCTTTCCGACTTGTGGCTCTATTTCACAGAGCACATCACAATTGAAGCAATTAAAGTATTTTTCAGAATAAATGATCGGTGTAATTCATTTTTTGCAGGTTCAAGTTAGGATAATTATTAAAATGTATTGGGTGTCCTATGATGGAAGAGTTCGAGTGAATCGAAAAAAAATTTAGGGTATTACAGGGTGTGTCAAAAAATACAAAACGTGTTTTTCCTCAAAAAAATCAAATGAACAGGATATAATTTGATTTGATAATCCGATGATGACCATTAAAACAATTTTTCTGAATTTTTCAATTTTGAAACTGGTTCAGTAATTCACAAAAATTTCCAAAAAATAAAGCAATGAAAAAATTTTTCAAATTAAAGTTGTAGACCTTCAAACGTTGATTATTTTTCATCCTACAACTTTTTTTCTAGCAAGCACCATACAAGAGTTGTACCTTCCTGAAATGGGAGGTTACTTGACTTTCTCGAGGTAATATCCACCCCACCCCCCCATTGCTGATTAGAAAAAAATTCGTAGAAAAAATTATTCATTTATGATATTCCTCAATTTAATTCCAAAAGATCATTTTTACTGCCCCCTCCCCCCCGGTTCCTTTAGAATTCAAATAGACCACCGTAAAATTTTGGTTCAAAAAAATGATTACAATCTGTGCCAACTTGATTCCAAATAGTTATAAAGTGGATCGGACAAAAAACATACCTCGGATTTCGACCAAATTCACAAAAGTGGTTGACTTCGAGCAGAGAATCCACCATACAAAATTTTGTGCACCGATCTCAAAAGGAATCTTTTTTTGAAAAATGAAAAATTTCCATTTTTGTGAGATGCAACTTTTCCACCTCCTGGTAGATGGTATTCAGCGACATTAGATCGAGATTCCAGCGGTTCAGGAAGATGCGGAAACTTTAAATTGCACTTTGTCTTTCACTACTTTTAGGGGATGAAAATAACAAAAAACAGTGTTTTTTTCGAAAATGACAACACTTTGAGAACCTAAAGCTCCATCCTCTTTTGAGCTGGCGGCACAAAATTCTGTACAGCGGGCTTTCCTCTCAAAGCCCCATCCCCCTCCTTCTGCCCTCATGAATTATGTCAAAATTTGAGCTATGTTTTTTTTTTGCAATTTTTCTGCTTTGTTATCGAAAGTCCTTCATTACTTTCAGCGGATGAAAATAACAAAAAGCAGTGTTTTTTCCGCAAATGACAACACTTTTAGGACCTACAGCTCCATCCTGTTTTGAGCTGGTGGCACAAAATTTTGTACAGCGGGCTTTCCTCTCACAGCCCTCTCCCCCCTCCACCTGTGAATTATGTCAAAATCTGAGGTATGGTTTTTTTCGATCCACCTGTTAAAATTATTATTTTGAGCCAAAATTCTTGGCAGGTCTATTCGGACCAGAAAGGAATACTTTGAAGGGTGAGGGGGGGGGGGGGGGGGGGTTTGGTGAACGACCGAAAAAAATGTTTCTGATGATCCTAATAAACAATGGTTAAAGGCATATAGATATTCGTAGTTTTAAGGAAACAAATAGGACGGCTACAACAGAGTACCCCAGACGTTGCAGCATCAACAGTCGATAAATTTCGAAACAAAAAAATTTTACACGCTATCGCAGCCGAACTATACGTTTGAATGTAAACCGCAAATTCTGCTGTTGCAGCGCAAACAATTTTAACCCTTGCTCTTTGCAAATTTCCAAGCATACAACGAACCTAACGGATAATCTAAAAACTTTACGTAAAGCAAGTACCTATATAAGATAAAGAGAATACCAAAGAACGAAGGAAGAATGGCGTACCGGCATCGACACCACCACACTCCGGCCAGCCCCCAGCCACCAGCCACCAGCCACCAGCCACCGGTAAATCATTTCGTCAACGCGCGCAAAGCGTTCCGATATCCACCTCCGCATTCCACGGAATTCTGCTCGCTACACACACACACACACACACACATCGCATGTATCGTCGGCGGAAAACAGAAACACCAGTAAATACGCAAAAGTACACCTTGTTTTTGAAAAACCCTTCCCCTAAACATCTTCGCTACTCGACGCGAAAGCATCGCAACACCGCGCAATTTTCACCCAACGGCGATGTAGGTGGAGGTGAAATAGTATAGGGGAAAAAATTTCAATCGCTGAGTGCCTCACTCTTTGCCTACTTTAACCTACGCGCGTAATCGATTAAGTGTGTAGAATACAGAGACACCTATCTATGTAACATTTAAACAACACCACCAACACTATTACATTCGGCTGCGAAATGAAAAAAAAAAAAAAAGAAAAAATTTACCCCAATCGATCGGCATATATTACTGTAATACAGACTAATGTGATTTTTCCTTTCATTTTCATGTCGCGTTATTGGCATAAAAAAAAAAAAAAAAAAAAAAAAAAAAAAAAAAAAAAAAATTCAAACAAACGATGCCATCACGATTGTAGATTGTAGTTGATGATCACCGATCGGATCCTAGCAGGTATATGATTTTATACGCCATTGAATAGCAATTTACTTTAGGCGTATTTGTATTATTTTTTTTTTTTCAACCACCTCCATCTGCTCTATCTCCATCTCTCATCTTTCTACCGGCCTCTTCTATTTAATATAGCGTGAAAAAAATAAAAACATCACACGACTATGTAAGCATCATTAGCATATTGCCGTCCGGTAGCCACGATCATGTTAATAGCAAACATTAGTGAAGGGCGAGGGGGGAGGGGATCAAAACATAAGCTACATCTAAACCATTTCAAGCGAAAACCTACATGGCAACGTTGTAATGTCGAATAATAATAATGATGATGATGACAACAACAACATTAGAGATCTAATTAATAAAAAAAAAAAAAAAAAAAAAAAAAAAACGTTCCGTAGTAATCAACGACAATGCCAACGTGTGAAGTATTAGTACGAGTTAGCTGACTTTTCAAAGCAGATGATGATGACGTAGTAAAGGGTGAAGAATTCACGTGTTCGCGTTCATTATCAATACGTTTGCATTTTTCATAAGTCTACGTATTCGTAAGCTTATTGCACATAAAATTACGTCTGCATTCATTTTGCAAATACTCAATCAGTCATTCGAGTACTCTCTTTTATATCTTAATATAGGAAATCGTTTGGAGTACGGGTCTTCTAACAATAATCAAGCTTCTAAGAATATCCTACCCTTTTCATTTACATGAAAAAAAATTCAATAATTTACATAAGAACTGAAAAACTGATAACGACACAAATACTCCAGCACAACCCAAGGACGATCTCGGGAACAATTCTCTCAAAAAAGTATTAATTTCGACCCCCCCCCCTCCAATTATCATTTACCATTCTTGATTTTCGTATAATTCGAATTAATTGAGAAAATAACTCATTGAATTTACTCGAGTCGTATTCTAATAATTTTTTTCTTCATCGGCAACAGGTGAGCAGACATTATACTGCGTATTTTCATTTAGCAAGGCGTAGGTAACAAGAAAGGAGGATGGACACAACATGAAAAATCCGAACTACTAAGTGGTTGCAAATCATCTTACAGAATGAAATTAATTTATAGTCCTGTTGATAACAATTTTAGACCAATTTCCTTTGTATTTATTTGCATAAAAATACTTGTCGATCATTTAACAACAAAAAAAAAGTAACGAAGGCCTCAATTTTTTGGAAATTCCTTCATAATTAGGCACAAAATTCCTTAAACCCATCAAAAAAAATGTTTCAATTCGCGCTGCAACGAATTGACTCGCTAATTTTTTTTTAAATTTCAATTTTCAATAAGATATGAATGAAAAAAAAAATGAAATAAAATAAAAAGAACAAAAAGCGCGATAAAATTCAAAATAAATAATTTTTTTCCAAATGTTTAACGATGAACGAAGGTCATTTTTGAATCCAACAAGTTATGTCAATTTCATCATTAATCTTACGACGATTAATTAATAATGAAAAATCAGGAAACTGACTTACTCGCTATAAATCACAATAATCGAAAAACATAGTCGCTTCGGCAGTGACCTTCCTCACACCAGGCCGAATTTATAGAATTGTTTTCAACAATTGCATATAAAACCACACACACACACACACACACACACACACAAAAAAAAAAAACTTTCTATCTCATTTCAACCTTAATGAAACTGGTAATTTTTCATAATTTCATTAATGACCATAACAGAAGCTCGAGGAAAATTTTCCAGACCGGTAATGATTTTCACAGTTTTTTCCTTCCTTTCAACTATAAGGATTGGAATACAAACATGATTTCATATCGACTCGATCACGGAAGGATGTATTTTGCTAAATACGCTTATTTTTATCAATTAACACTTCACAGACATATAACATACAGTTATATATCAATTTTGAAATAAATTTCATTGTTATACACTCCATACTTCTCTTCTCGCCGCTTCTTTCTTTTTTCATAGATTACTATCGATATTCTGTGAAATGCATTTGTTCATTTTCACTAATTAATAATCATTGTCATCGTTGCAGTTGTCGTTGATCATTCCCCATACCATAAATTGCCATACGTTGATAAAACATGATTTCCCTTCCCCCTCCATTCTATTGCATCCAGGGAAGGTGAGAGGGGGTGCAAGAAGGCGTCACCTCCACTCCCAGTCAACTGAGAAAGTTGGTAAAATAAAAAACCAATTGTAAATGGTAAAAAGTTGGCAAAAAATTGGTACAGAGGAAAAGAGGAAAATTATGCCAACTACACGAGCTAACTAAAATGAATTTTAAATTTCTAAAAATGTAATTCTAGTGCTAAATAATCCCAATGGAGTCACTCAAGGAGCTGTGTCAAGCCCAACGCTATTCATTATTGCAATCAATGATCTCCCATCAGTTATTCCAGCTTTCATCTCCAACTTACTATTCGCGGACAATTTTGGCATTTTCACTGAGTGCAAAGACCCTTCCATTGGAAAACATCTCCTTCAAAAATCAGCCAACAATATTCAAAAATGATCTTTACAGAATGGTTTAAAAATGTCGTCCACCAAATCTGTAGCAATACATTTTTGTACAAAATACAAGTGTCCTAAAACGCTTGATATCTCCATAGGCCAAAATCAAATTCCACTTT
>FIZR01013632.1:0-14756 GCA_900060175.1 Ferrisia virgata | reverse complement strand
GTATATTACATGGAGTTGATGTTTCAGCTGACACGTTTGCGGCACACGAATGGCATATTTTTGACACACATTGTGTAGCGCTATTGTGGCATAAATGTGTCATATGATTGGCACTTTTGTTGGTACTTTAATGATATATAAATGACAGACTTTCAATTTGTGACTTGATAGTGGCATATTATTGACGATGTTATAGCACTTTTTTGACACATTTGTAGCATACTTTCAACTTCGATTTGGTAGTGCACTAATGTCATATGAATGACATCCGACATGCTTTTGACATGATTATGACACTAATGCGATTTAGGAGTGGTACACCTCTGACAACATTATGACACCATTCTGACACATTTATGGCATGCTTTTGACAGTCTTTTGGCACATTTCTGGCATAATTGTGGCATATTTTTGACACTGCTGAAAATATGCCATTATTGCGTCAAAAATGTGTAAAAGTAGTATCAAAATCACGCCATAATTTTTGTGTCAGAATGGTGTCATAATGTTGTCAGAAGTATGCCACTCTTAAGTCACATTAGTGGCATAACCAAGTCAGAAACATTTCCTTATTATGCCAATAGTAAGTAAATGTCGTATCATTAGAACCAAAAAATGAAGTAGTTAATGCCCTTTAGGCCTTCTTATGCTTACTGCCACAGTAGCTGAATTGGTGGAGAAATCGATTTGTACCCAGGAGGACCCAGGTTCAAATCCCACCATCGGCAAAAAAAAGTTGAAAGATTTCGCGAGGTAATATAAATAAAAAAATAATTATAATTAATATACTGCAATATTAATAGTAATTCAATACAATGAAAATGAAATATGTCGGAAACATCTTTGAAATGTATCAGAAACATGTCATTTTTGCGACAAGAGGTCTTATTTTTGCATCAGAAGTGTGCCATTACCAAGTCAGAAATGTGCCATTATGGCGTTAGAAACATGTCACTGCTAAGGTCAAATACATGATGTCACTGTCATGAGTTTGGCAAATATTTAGTGATCTCGGATTGGGTGAAGTATTGCCAGAAGTGTGGCATTTTTACTGTTAGAAGTCTTACGCCAGAACTGTGTCATGTGGCACTACTTATCCTGACACCATTTGCACGGTGGGATAGTAATTACAATGCTTATTAAAGTAGGTGGAGCAATCGTTACTCTGATTGGTTGAAATTTTTTAAAGGGAGGTCTAATGTGTACTGTCTCAAAAATGATGCATCACATGGCATCAAACTGATAAAATTTGCACAATGGGATAGGTCTCAGATGTGCCTTTTGGCGTTTTCAGCTATTTACTCCAGTATCTACCTGTACCTCTACCACTGTTTAAAAAAATCGCAGAACACACTTTTTTTATTTCCCTCAGTGGACAGTTCGAATATCTTGTTATTTCATGAAAACCAGGCTCATACGATGCTTTTTTTTGCTTCATTTTTTTTTTATTCCACCCTAATGTAGATGTACACCACCTATCGAAATAAATTAATAATTACAAATTGGCTTTGAGTGTGTACCTTTTATATGTTGAATAATACATGCAGAATAATCGTTTGTTTATTTAAAATCGTATTCTACAAAACGTTAAAGTAGTCTTGCAATGGTTGGTGGCATTCGATTGAAATTACATACTCGTATTATTGTTAATTTATCTGGTGCCGCACAGACAGATATTCTTAGGTATTCGACATGAGTAGTATGGTGGTATTCTATACGTAGCTGTATAGCATAAAGTAGTTGTAGAATTTTGTGAGGTTTACGTCTTTCGTAATGTTTAAATAATAAATTGGCTCGTTTGCTTTACCACAAGAGCATTCTCGCGTAGTTCACGATAAATCAGCCAAAGGGACGATTCGCTATTACGTTTGTACTACGTCTATGCAGCTAGATACCTAGCTACCTATTTAGTATTATGTAGATACCAGTACTGGTAGATAGCTAGATACATAGATTTGTACCAACATTTTCCTGCTTGGCAATCGTGCCGGTTTAGGATTTTTATTACCTATTTTATACGTACAAATTCAAAGGTAATAAAGTATAAATGAACGCGACAATATTTGCATTCTACAGATACGAATTAACACCAACCAAGTACCTACTACCTACTAGCTCCATATTACGTATGGATAATTAGATGATGAGGGCTCGAGTTGGATTTTCTCTGTGTGTCGGTAATTGGCAAAGCGTGCATGGTGCGGTAACGAATTTCGATAGCTCGTGTAAGGAATTATAATTTGCTAAATTGGTACATTGTGCGCAAGGTATTACTGCAAAATTTCGTTATAACGAGCCAAATACGAGCTTGTTTTCGCCTTTATACCTACTATACCTCTACTCGTACCTAAACTAAACAACTGTGTCGCAGCGAGTTTACAGTATATGTAGTTGTAGTACATACTCTACACTAGCAACCGTATGTTTCATTCTTTTCGATAGCGTTTACGTGAGACGAATGACAGCGAATTTTTATTTCGAATTTATTGTATTCTGTAGTACAGATAGATAGGTAGGTAGGTAGATAGGTACGTACCTATAAAAGCATCAACCATTTATGAGAGTTGGTTCAAAGGATGACAATTTGGAATTTTTTGCAGTGGACAATGACGTGATATGTTCAGATTTTAACGGAAGCATTTTTTTTTCATAAATTTGATTTTTATTTATTAGTGACTAATTTTAGTGACTTCTTGAAATCAGATGATCTTTTTGGAAGTCAAATTCAGAAAAGATATGGTCTGCAGGGTTTCGTTTGTGAGATACATTCGCCAACGTTTCTTCTATTCTGTGTTCATAAAAGATAACAGCGGTTTCACCGTGCAGATTGGGTCTTGATATCTAAGTTCAACGCTACCAATTTCTTAACTAAGTACAAGGAGATTTGAGTTGGAAATCAGATAGTGTAGTGGTAATAACAGGAGACTAGAAGAGAACCAGGAGAACTCCTTCTTGAATTCGCTCTTTACATATCAATACACACAAACAGTTCAGGCTTCTCCATGCTAAGAGGGTAAACTGGCTACCACTGAAGGATCTGCCAATCGACAGTGGCCACTCTTGAAAAAAACACCTAATGAGTGCGATGGATTTGAACAGCTCCGATTTTTGACACCTCTTAAATGCAACAGCGATACTAAGAATGTCCGTTGGCACTAATCGGTTCAATTTTGTAAAGAAGATTAGAATAATAGGCATGTAGAATGTCCATTGCCTGAAGACTACTGGTAAGTTGGCTGTGGTCAAAAATGGAATGAAGAGAGTAGCATTACTGATATTAGAAAACAGTGAAACCGACTGAAACATAGTTGGCGAATTCTCATCAAACGAGGGAAACTCTGCCTTTTCATCAGGAGAAAGAAGCCACACAGGAGTGGCAATCATAGTAGATGGAAGATTGGAACACCTGGTGTTAGGTCGTGCAAGGGCCATCAACGATCGAATGACAGTTTTCAGGATTGATGCAGCTCCATCCATGATAAGTATCATCCAATCATATGCCCTAACCAGTGCAACACCACATGTAAAGGTTGAAGAATTCTACAGAGTCCTTGAAGAAACACTGGCTTCGCTACCAAGACACAACATAAAACTGGTGCTGAGGCACTGAATGACTTTAACACCAAAATAGGGAAAACTGATAGAAGCGATGCTTACTATAGAGTAGTTGATAGTAATGGTCCAAGAATAAAGAATAAATGTAAAGATTGGCTTCTCCAGTTTTGCATGGAACAGCAACTCGTACTGCCAAATATCTTGATCCAACAACATGATTGCAGACTATACATGTGGAAGTTGTGTGCTGATCACACTTGTAATCAAATTAACTACATACTAATCCAAGAAGATGTAAATAGTTGATAACATATCCAGGAACTGAAGATGCAACATATCATTAGCTTCTGGTAGTTGGAATATGGTTGCGATTTTGCGTGAAAAGGCCAAAGAAAAAAGCACAGACTTCTCTCACCAAGGTTGAAATGAAGAAAGTGGGTGCTAGGACAAATATCACATGTCCGGATGCAAAAGACCCAAACACCATGTGGGAAGACATCAAAACCAAGATTACTAGAGTATGCGAGTCAGTTATTACAGAAAGAGAACACATTTTAGACAAAAAACAGTCATGAACAACAGAGGACGCCTTGTTGATTACAGAGCGACATAGCCAAGCCAAATGTTATGGCGACAAAAAAGAGTACAGACTGCTGAACAGATCAGTCTAGTAGTGTTGCCATAGAAACAGGGAAGCCTATCTCACCCAATCCTGCAATGAAATGATGAATACACAAACCGCAATGAGACCACTGCAGTACGCAAACAAATATATTAGATCACTAGTGATTTCAAACCTGAGACTTGTGACATTAATAGACATGATGGCACAGTTGTGTGGGACAGAGGAATGCTGGAGGTAAACAAACTGGTTCTTACAGCGAAAGTGATAGGTGAAGATGAGCCAAACATCTTACTTGATGAATGCAAAGTCCTTGCTTGCAATGGTATTGAACTATGGCAGACTTTTAGTGAAAATGGAATCAAAGCAGTATGGAATCCCTGCAGTGTGATATGGCAGAACTGTAAATGGCCTACTGAATGGTGTAAGTTTGTGTTGATTTCCTTGAATAAGAATAGAAGATGCAAGATTAAGCTCTATTTATCAAACTATCGCTTTCATTTTACATGAAAGAAAAGTCATGTTGAAAATCCTAAATAAACCAGATCAAGGTGTACCTACACAGACATATTCTATCCGAACAGGCCGGGTTTATGCCAGGAAGAGGCACAATGAAACAGATAATAAAATGTCTGGCAAATAATTGAGGAGTGCAGTGAGTCCAATATACTTGCACAGATGTGTTTCATGAACTAAGCCAAAGCTGTTGGCTGAGTGAATTTGAAAAAACGCGTTGAAGTTTTAAAAGAAATTTGAATCCCTTCTCATACGGTAGATCTGGTGGCCGGCTCCCCTGTATGAGTTCAATACGATGGTGGTGAGGGTTGATGGTGAAGAATCCGAGGCTTTTCAAGCAAAAAAGGGGGTGCTTCAAAGATGCATATTATCTCCTCAGTTATACAACGTCTATGAAAATAATTCAATTCAGAAGGCTCTAGAACATTGTATAGGTGGTATTTTTATTGGAGGATGAAGAATCTTCAATCTGCGATACGTAGATGATACCACCTTGATTATTTCGGATAAAGATGAAATGGCGTACAAGACCACATCCGCCAGAGACCAATGGTGAGATCACGGACAAGACAGCTCAACAGAAGCAATAAACGCTTTAAAGAAGGCAGATGTAACAATGTCAAAATATCAGCTCAAATTTACAATGCTATTTGGCTAAATAACTAGAAACATACTTTTTTTTAAAACAAATATACCACATGTGGTTAGTAGCTGGGTTGTAAGGAGTACATTGCAATATTTTAAATTTAATTTATACAATGTCAGTTTTGTATCTTTTGAGGGGCTAAAATTTCATCTGAACCACTGCGGGTGCCATAGGTTAATAGCATAAAAAATTAGGCCAAAAACTAGTCCAATGAGATGAATAATGATCCAGCACACCATAAAATTGTATAATAATTTTTTTGCCCGACAATGATATACATTTTT
The DNA here is from genome assembly GCA_900060175.1 of Ferrisia virgata. NCBI lineage: Eukaryota > Metazoa > Arthropoda > Insecta > Hemiptera > Pseudococcidae > Ferrisia > Ferrisia virgata. The sequence continues at coordinate 9,133 of FIZR01013632.1, read as the reverse complement.
GATTTGAAGTTTAAAAATTGAAAAAAAAAACAAAAAATGAAAAAATGAAAAAATCAAAACATTAAAAACATTAATTGAAAAATAAATAAAAATGGATTTACCTTAAGGCTGGGATTCATTTTCTGAAAACGTGACATTTTTAATTTTTGATCAAAAACTTGAAGAATTGAAAAAAGAATGAATTTTAAATAAAAAATAATCAAAACATAAAAAAACAAAAGAAAATTAAAAAAAAATTAAAATTATTGATTTTTGCGTTTTAAGTTAAAATGTACAAGTTGAATGAATGTGATAAAAAACTGATGCGTTTGGCATAGATATACCTGAGCGCTGAGGGTCATTTTTTGAAAGTATGACGTTTTTGATTTTCGATTTGAAGCATTTGATCAGAAACTCGTGATGATAGATGATTGTATAATTTTTATTTCGCCAGGAAACAATGAGTGTAGAGGAGAGTAAACGTTTTTGATTTGAAGCTATTGATAAAAAACTTGCGATGAAAGATGGCTATGAATGATTTTTGCACTTATTGCTAGAATGTTGACATGGATATGTTACATGTCCATGATCTAGAATTTTTTCATTGCCAACATTCAATACGCAGAATAATAGAAAACGTATTGCTGATGAATTTATTCTAGTTTATTGGTGCCCAGGCCCAGTGCTATTTTAATCCTGTACAGTTATTAGGCATCGTAGTGAAAGACTTGATTTAATTTTTAAACGCTATTTGGCACTTACAAAAGAAAAAGGTACAAAGAAATATTCAATTTGTTGGGGGTAAAAATTCAAGGTGAATTAAAGGCGAGATAAAGCCTCGATCTGATACGTTAGCAAGAAAATTTCATCAAATAACCTCATAAAGTATATAAAATATTCATGCACGACAATCTCGAAACACACACACACACACACACTCTCTCTGTACATTCCACGTCTGAAGAATTTATTTACATTAACTAGTAAGAGCAAGTTACACACATGAAGTTCTACATATAAACTGAAGTGAAAACAAATCCTCGTGTATTTTTGTTTAGAATTGGATCACAGTCTATCGCTCTCATCGTATACAATCTACCTACGTAAAACAACAACATGTACATAGCAAGATTTCTGAAGAGCAGTAATATACAAACCTACCTACCTAGTGCCTATGCCTACACAACAAACACATTGTACCAACAATGTACATTCAAGAGTACTTAGATATATGTACATGTAGTATGTACAAAACACAATATACGACGACTCGTTCGTTGTTCCTTATATACCTAAATATAATAGTACAAAAAGCTAAATTGAAGATTATACCTTTGTTAAAGTTTAATTTATTTTATCCGTTTTTCAATTCGATTTAGTTAACGAATACACACGCACGAACAACTCCCCGGAGGCATTGTTTTTGTAAACAAGCAGCTATATAGCTCGAAAAGAACACGACCCAGGAATACGAGAAAAAGAAAGAGGAAAAAAAAGAAACATGCCAGATACCCGCTTAAAACACTTGTCGTACGTTAATTACCTCCGAGCATTGGTAGGTTGTGCTCTATGCTAGCGCGATATAAAAGAGCCAAACACGTGTGTCTGTGTACACCTATACGGATACGTAGGTAAGTAGGTAGCTGGTGTTTTGTATGTAGGTAGGTAGGTAGGTAGATAGGTAGGTTAGGTAGGTATATGTACATGTGTACTTATCAGATAGGAAGAGAGAGAAAGAGCTAAAAGAAGGCTTTTCATTTGGGAAAACACATATCAGCCTTCTTTTACGAGTTGCAAATGCAAAATGATCGATTTTAAGAATAGGTTATGACCTCGTTCGAAAAGGTACAGGTATAGGAAGGTAATAGGTAGGTATATATATACACTTACACCATATTCGACTGAGTTTATACACTGGTATATACTAAAAAAAATATATATATATTGTACCTATAGAGTGTAAAACGAAGGTACAATATGTTCGAGGACGAAGATTACATGTGCACACATATTATATTAATAACATACGCTACCTATAGCTATAGGTCTAGGCAGTAGGTACACTACTCGTATATACGATAGGTAAATAAAACTCGCGAATATGATGTCAGCGTTCGAAACTTTTCCATTATATAATCTTTATATACGAGAGATGATATTTTTATATTAGTGCCAGGTCTAGTATTACGTACATTCATCCGCGGATATATACCTACATATACGTACGATATAAGGCAGCACAACCTATACCTACCTAGTACCTATGAGCAAAACGAAAGACTATAACCGAAGTATAGGATATAAAAAAATATATATATACAGGTTATATATCTTATATACTGCTATAGTAGCTTACCTGAGTGAAAAAATAATAGTACACTTTTCCTCCTTGTTCAGCAAATAAATTCGAGAACAGATTGGTCGGACAGACGAAAAAGTAATCGCCGACTAAATCTCCTAGTATTTTTTGGTTCAAGTAGCCGTCGTTAATGTTTTCCCAATCGGTGTACTGAAAATGAGAATGAGAAAGTCCATTAAGTTGGCGATATAGCAATAACGTATGCTTTTGTACTTTCGAATACCTACGTTATGTACGATGTGAGTGAGCAATGGTCAATGGCCAATTGACCATATATAAGAACGTTTCGTGAGAAGCTAAGAATACTGATTTTTTTTTTTTTACTTAGTAATACATAGTACAACATTGACCGAATTTAGTGAAGTTTGCGAATTTTTAGCCTGATTTTCTATGCCATAATGTCAATGAAAACTGGGCTATAACAGGTTATCGACCAACGTTGGTAGGGGGAGGGAGAGGATACCAACAAAATCCGTTTTAGAGTCCTAGAAGACCATTAAGATAACTTTTGGCCAAGTCAAATGTTGATTTTTATTTTTTATTTTTTTCACCCGAACATTAAAATTATTTAATTCGCTCCAGTTGGGTAATTATATATGAGTGGGGATGACCTCCGCTCAAAATTCAGTTTTGCCCCCTTTTCGAGAGGGAATGCAGAGTGACCTAAAGCACAAAAGTTGTTCCTTTTTGAATCAATCGATAGAGAATCCAAAGTTGTATAATATATCCAAAAATCAACCTCCTAGGTCAAATAGGAGGGGAGTTATGAGGGGTTTCCCCCTTTTGAGCTCGAGAAAGGCTGTTCCTCCTCTATCTCTACACCCAAAATGAGCCCCAAAATGAGCTAGAAAATTGAAATTGGGTATGTATATTCAGTAGAAATCCTAGATGTGCTTTTCGGAGGTCTCGAATTTTCAGCCCCATTACACCCCCTCACAGCCTCAAATATGTGGTTTTTTGGTAGGTTTTTTCCAATTTTTTGAGTTTCTTTCTCACACAAGTCCCTTCTAAATTGAGTTCAGAACTTGGAAATTACGTACGTACATTCGGTGGAAGCCCAAGATGTGGCTTTGAGGGGTCTCGACTTTTCATCCCCGTTTCATTCCTTCACAGCCCAAAATATGTGGTTTTTTGGTCGTTTTTTCTTACTAGCCTGATTTTCTATGTCATATTGTCAATGAAAACCAGGCTATTACAGTCTATTGACCAACGGCGGATGAGGGGGGGAGAATATCAATCAAATCTGTTTTGGAGTACCAGAAAACCGTTTAGGCAATTTTTAGCCATGCCGGATATTAATTTATTTATTTTTTATTTTTTTCCCTCCGAACATTAAAATTATTTATTCCACTTGATACCGACCAAAATCGCTCCAATTCGGTAAATCGGCTCAGTTTGGTAGCAGATTAGATATATATAAGTGGAGATAAACTTGGGTCAAAATTCAGTTATGCCCCAATTTGGGTGATGGGGTCCTGAGGGATCAAAAACGCAAAATTTATTTCTTTTCAAGCCAATTGATAAAAATTAAAAGTTGTATAGCATATCCAAAAATTAACATCTAAAGTTGATTAAGAGGGGGATTTTGGGGCTTTCCCCCTTTTTGACCTCCTTGAAAAAGGGCTCTTCCTCCTCTACCTTCCCACCAAATTGAGCTAGGAAGTTGATATTTCGTATGTATATTTAGTTGATAAACCAGATGTGCTTTTTGTGGGTTCCGACTTTTTACCTCCATTGCACCCCCTCTCCCCCACAGCCGCAAAAAGTGGTTTTTTGATAGGATTTTCTCAAATTTTCTTATTTTTTGAGTTTGTTCCACGCATAACGCCCTTCCAAATTGAGTTAGGAAATGGAAATGAGTTATGTACATTCAGTAGAGATCCTAGATGTGCCTTTTTAGGGTCTCGACTTTTCAGCTCCATTTCACCCCTACATAGATGATAAAATACGCCTGTGTTCGGATTTTATAATAAACTACCAGATACATAATTATATTAATTGGGTAAAAAACCAACAAAAATGTGTAAAAAGTGCAGATAATTAACCAAAAATCACGAAAAATTGTAAAATTGGGTGGAAATGGACCTAAAAAATGGTAAAAATCGTCAAAAATCATTAAAAATTGGATAAAAAAGTGACTGAAATGAGAAAAAAGCGCCGAAAATTGATCAAGAAACACAAAAAAAGTTGTAGAATGGATGAAAATTAATCTAAATTAAGAAAAAAGTTTTGAAAAAAAATGAAAATTGACTTAAAAAATGAAATAAATAGTTAAAACCCTTTGAAAATTGGTAAAAATTTTTAAAAATTGGGTAAAAAGGGGAAGATATTGAGAAAAAATGATGAAAAACTGTTGAAAATGGGTGAAAATTTATCAAAAATTGAGTAAAAATTGATAAAAAGTGGTTAAACAATTTTCACACATGTTCAACAGTTTTTCGTCATTTTCGTTCAATTTTCTATAATTTTTACCCAGTTTTGTCGCATTCTTTTCCAATTTACAATGATTATTAAGGATTTTTATCATATTTTGGGCCAATTTCCACCAAACCTTTTTCAGTTTTTCGTGATTTTCGGTCAATTTTCTGCACTTTTGACCCATTTATGTAACATTATTACCTAATTTTTGATGACTTATCGATTATTACCATTTTCTGGGTGAATTTTCAACTATTCTTAACAGTTTTTTGTGATTTTTGATCAATTTTTTGCACTTGTTTATTCATTGTTGTTACATTTTTATCATATTTTTTGTGGTTTTTAATCATCTCTATCATATTTTTTATCAATTTTTTGCATTTTTTGTCCATTTTGGCTATATTTTTACCCAATTTTTTAAAAAATTTTTCTAAATTTTTTATTAGTTATTTCATTTATTACGAATTTCTGTCACTTTTCTGACCAATTTATCAGTAATTTTCCCCCAAATCTTGAGAAATTTGAACGAATTTTAAACAAAATCTTAGAAAGCTCGAAAATTTATTTTTCCACCGTGTTTTTTGCTTCATAAAATAGTCCGGTCGGTTTGGCGGTAGATTAGATATATATGAGTGGGGATGACCTTGGGTTAAAATTCAATTTTGTCTCATTTTGGGGGAGGGGGGCCGAAACATAAAAAAAATGCAACAATGGCTCCTTTTTAAGCCAATTGATAATGAATCAAAAGTTGTAAACAAACCCAAAAATCAACTTTCTAAGTCAATTAAGAGAGGAGATATGGAAATTTCCCCCCTTTTTGACCTTTAAAAAGAGCTGTTCCTCCTCTATCTCCCCACCAAATTGATCTAGGCAGTTGAAATTTAGTATGCATAATTCGTTAGTGCGTCAGATGTGCCTTTGGGTAATTCCAATTTACATATTACTTGCTCGATTTTCATTTCTTTTCGTTTGGTTTTTGTAATTTTTGAAATTAAAATTTCAATTGAGGTAAGTAAAGCACAAAACTATAAATTGGAAACGTAACTTTCTCTAATTACGATTCGTATTCAGTAGTTCAAGCTAGCCCCTAAAATTTCAAAAAATCACGTTTTTATCAGAAATTTTCATTTGGACACAACAAGCTACCTGAATATATTCTGGATGTTGGTTAAAAATCAATTTAGTAGGCTAGAAAAAATTTTCTACAAACAATTCTGGATTTTGGACCAGTTGAGGTGCCAGTGAATGGTGATTCTTGTGCTCAAAAATGTTTTTCGCATCGTCTAATAATATCTAGTGGTTTATTACAAAATCCAAATATAAATTTTTATAAGATTTTACATTTTTGAAATTTTAATTCGGTATTTCCTGCAACCAGTTTCCCATACTTTTTTTTTTTTAAATAAAAACAAATTGCAGATACTTATTTAATTTTTTATGGACGTCATTTGGCATTTCCAACTCACGTGTAACGAAAGAATCTCGATTTTGAAGGAGGTAATCTACGTGAACAGTTGATGTGTATTTTAAAAAAAACTGAAAAAGATGGTGCAATATTTACTTGAAATATAATAGCGTCTCTTTCCAGCTGCGTGAAATCCTTAAATATGGTATTTAAAATATCCAGGAATTTATCACGTTTCAATTCTCTGGTCTCACGTTTGTCGAAAAAATCGATGAAATCGTACAGCAAGAAGAAAGTGCCTGTTGACAAAGAAAAATAGAAAGAAAAATTAAATCACGTCACGTATGAAAATATCTTGAATAACGTCGATTCGCCTATAAATACAGTCATCAAAAGTAGCTACCTCGCTACCTACCGACTAACCTCTTTTACTACACAAAGATACCTATCTTTGATATTGGCGTTATAAGTAGGTATTAACGCTATTAACAATGTAGTTGAAGAAATCTTGACGGAGTTGTTTTTTTTTTCCTCTCCTTTTTACTTAACGTACTACGTACTTATTACTTACAGCTTAGCAGCGTTCAAGCAGACACTCGAAAATTTATCGATCGTCTAATTTAATTGTTCTTTAAAACTTTGCAAGCCGATTTTGACCGTTTCGTAAGGTATACGCGAATCGATAATCTCGCAATTATTATAACGGAACTAGTATTTTTCCTTATCGCAGGCCTATCTTTTGTTTGAATAATTATTCAACCCGAATAGCTAATCAGCAACCGAGGCTCGGCATCCTTCAGCCATTTAAACAAATTGTAGATAGTAAGCTCTTCTTTTGTATACGAAACTTCTATTCGCATTAGTAAGTAGGTAAGTAAGTAGCTAAGGCAGCTAGGCACATCGTGTTTATTACTTTACGCCAGACCAGATGTATACGGATATTGATGAATAAAATGGCGCAAAAGGTATCGTAAGTATATGAAATGTAGAGGGAGCGATTCCCTCTCCGCTCTCATTCGTTGTTGTTTCTTTGATGCTGATTTGATAAATGAAAAGTAAGGTAGGTAACTAAATTAACACGATTTGGATATAATTACCGACGAGGCTACGAAAGAAAACGACGGGCGTCTAAATCTTTTGAATATTTGATGAGGGTGAAATCCTTTTGCGGAAAAATTAAAAAAGAAGGCGAAGTTTTTGGAAGATTTTTTTTCTGCCGTAAAATGTTGGAAGATGTTTTACCCGTCAGGTACATTTTAATTTTATCGCTAATAAGGAAGTTTCTTCAATTCTTGAACAATGTCGACAAGAAAACACATACATATTTTTTTATTGTCCGAGAGTTCTGAGAAATTTTCCATTCCCCTTAAAACCAATCAAAATCGTTTTTAAATTATTAAAAATATGGTATAATCACTTCATTTTCGACGATATGATACCTTGCTTCGATAATGGACAAATGAAGCCCAAAAAAAACACATTTTCGAAGCTGTAAGATGTGCAGTGAGTTTGAAAAGTCGAAACCCCCAAATGCACATACCAAATTTCAACTCATCAGCTCAATTCAGAGGGGAGTTATGCGAGAAACAAACTCAAAAAATAAGAAAACTCACTAAAAAAACTGCATTTTTGGGGCTGCAAGGGGTGCAACGAATCTAAAAGTTTAAATTCCAAAAAGATAGATCTACGGCCTTTACTAAATCTATATACAAAATTTCAACTACCTCGCACAACTTGAAGGGGGGATAGGAGAGGAACAGACCTTTTTTAAAGTTAAAAAGGTGGAAACCTCCATATCTCCCCCCTCTTTATCGATCTAGGAGGCTGATTTTTGGGTATGTTATACAAATTTGAATTTTTCATCAATTGACTCAAGAAGGAACAATTTTTGCGATTTTTGCTCCTGACCCCCCCCCATTTTAAATTTACTGAATTTTGACCCATGATTATCCCCACTCAAATATATCTAAGCCGCCACCAAACTGAGCCTATTGACTGAATTAGAGCGATTTTGGTCAGTATCGAGCAGTGTAAATAATTTTAGTCTTTTGAGGAGAAAAAAGGAATAAAAATAAACAGTAAAATATCTGACATCACTAAAAGTTGTCTTAATGGTCTTCTAGGGCCCCAAAATAGAGTAAAAATTGTATAACAGTTTGTGATCTTCCGTTTTATAACATTCCATTTCAGCCTTCGGGATTTCTGTTCTGTCCGTTGAATGGGGAGTGCACTGCTACTCATTTTAAAAATTTTTATTGGAAAGCTGATAATGGTTTTTTCAAAAATTATTCATAAAAAATGAAAAAATTGAAAATTTTTAATAAAATTTTTTAACTTGATTTTCTACGTTATATTTTTAATGAAAATTAGGTGATTACGGTCTATCAACCAACCGTGGTGGAGGATACCAAAAAAATCCGTTTTGGAATCCTAGAAGACCATTAAGACAACTTTTGGCCATGACAGATCTTTATTTTTATTTTTTTTCTCGAACATTAAAATTATTTATTCTGCTCAATACGGATTAAAATCCCTCCAATTCGGCCAATCAGCTCAGTTTGGCGGCGGATTAGATGCATATGAGTGGGGATGACCTCGGGCCGGAATTCAGTTTTTCCCCATTTTGTGGGAGAGGGTGTTGAGATCCCAAAAATACAAAAATTGTGCTTTTTCGAGTCAATAGATAGAGAATCTGAGTGTACAATTTATCCAAAACTCAACCTCCTAGGTCAATGAGGAGGGGAGATATGTAGATCTTCCCCTTTTTGACCTTGAAAAAGAGCTGTTCCTCCCCTTATCTCGTCACCATAATGAGCTAGGAAGTTGAAATTTGGTATGCATATTCGATAAGAGCACACTAGATGTGTCTTATGGGCATCCCGACTTTTCAGCTTCATTTCACCCACTCACGGCCTAGAATATGTGGTTTTTTGGTCGTTTTTTCTTATTTTTTGAGTTTGTTCCTCGCATAA
>FIZR01013629.1:0-16987 GCA_900060175.1 Ferrisia virgata | reverse complement strand
ATACTAATAAGCAGACTCAACCTGAGCCACCAAATTTAAGTTCTTACCTTCCCAATCTATTCAACACTGGGCGTAAAAATCTTGAAATTATACCCGCCCAGTATAATAAAAAATTTAAAAAAAAAAAAAAGGAACTAAGTTTATTCAACTTTTTATGTACTATACACATCCATCATTATTTTATTATTATTATTATTTTTTAAAAGATTTTGGTTTGATCAACTTTTTAGAATAGTGCCTTCAATTTTGAAATTAGTCTAAAAATGTGCATAACAAAATTTACTCAGTTTTCCATCTACTAACCATTTCCATGTTTTCCATAATCAAAAATTTATTTCGATCATCATTTTGCAACACTCATTTGTTCCTTCAATTTTCAAGGTAGGCAACTTTTTCATCTGACACTTTTTTTGTGGTAACCAGTTATATCAATTTCAAGTCTTGACATCCTTTCGCCTTACACGCTGTATTGATAATTAAGTATCCATCTGAGCATGCATTTAATGAGCGTACGTATATAGTGCAAAAGCGAATCAAATAAACGCCCAAGCTGTTCTACTTACGTAAGTACATAGGCCAGTGATTTCATCATGCATTGCTTATTTTTTCTTAATTTTTATTTACCAAAAGCAAGGTGATTTTTTTATATTAGAACAAAAATCAGGAAAGGGTATATACGCAAATTTTCACTATCACGCGCATGTAAATCTTGCACAAAAGCAAAAAAAACATGCGAACATATTAATAATATTAAAACGGGTCTTTGTCTTATCACTTAGATTTTGTTTCTTTTAAAATTGTTGAAATATTGGATTTGTTAACTAACAAAAATAAATAAATTGATCACCTTCTACAGGGTTAGTAGCTGTGGTATACTGAAGGAAAAGCATAGTGGCAATAATGAGCACACAAAGGATGACGAAATGGGTACTAAAATGGAACCTATACGCATCTCGAGGTGATTATTCATCAAATCGTCAAAATCTAGCTTTGGTTAAGGAATTCAATGAACGGAAACTACTGTGTCTAGCTTTTATGCGAGACTGGATTGAAAATCTGGATTTTCTAAAACTAAATGAGTAAGTCAGTAGTGGGTATGAGTTGTATCTATTTGTGAATAATAAAAATGTGAAAATTTTCTAGAAAATTGCCAATAAATTCGAGAAATATTGAAATGATTAAAATAAATCTGTAATATCTACGTGATAGGTTTTTTTCTGGTATTCGTAGTCTAAATAGGTATGGGAATTGCGATTCTTCAAAGTACTCGTACATAATAAATTAGGGTAAGGAGATTAATTAACTCGATTTGAAATTAGAAAACCCAATTACTGTTTGCACACACATTCCCATTCCTATGGATAGGTAAATATTTAATTAAACAAAAATTAATGTAATCTTACTCTCGATCTTTTAACAATAGTTTACCAATGAAATCTTTGGCATCGGCTGAAATATCATTGAAAGCTTCGTCGTCGAAGTCGTATTGCGCTATGGTAACATTTGCCATTGTTTGTACATCAGTTTCACCCATAAAAGGAGATAATCCGGATAATCTAAAGGATATTAAGAGAGAAAAAAAAATAGTATTTTTATGGAATTGGGATCTTACATGCGCCAATGATACTAAGTATTTCGAACGGAAATCGGCATAAATTAATTGAAATGATAAATAATTCGCGTATTTTATGCCAAAATAAATGTACTTACAGAACATAACAGATGACACCCACAGACCACATATCGGTGCCAAAACCAATTGAATCAAAGTTCACAACTTCCGGTGCTACGAATTCAGGGGTACCGAATAAAACTTGCAATTTTTTCTCCGGATCGTATTTTCGCGCTAGGCCGAAATCTATGATTTTGATACGATTACCAGTTCTCGTTAAACATAAAATATTTTCCGGCTGAAAATAAATACATATACGTGTGTGGTAATATGTACCTAACCTACGTATAAGGTTTGCATTCATCGTTATAGGTACAATAGGATATAAGCTATATTGCTTTTTCGTTCGTTTCATTTAAATATTTACTTTCATATCCAAATGGAGAATGTTTTTCGAATGAATGAACGCGATTCCTTCGCATATTTGTCGCATGAATACTGATACTGATTTTTCTGTCAGGATGAAATCGTCGTCAATAACACGTTCGAAAAGTTCACCGCCTTCTATTCTGTAAAATAAATATTTTTATTAGATTTTGATAACGGCACGCGTACTCGTTAAATTAATATTTTCATTGTGTTGCTGGAAAATTGCCAACTCGAAAGTTATACACCGAGGATGAGAGTAGAGGTGGAAAAAAATAAGGATAAAAAGTTGATCGAGAGGTGTATGGAAATTGAAAAAAACATTTATGTAGGCTTATATTTACATACGAGCAAACAAATAACAGGTAAATACCTATTACTTACAATTCTAAAACGACGCACATTATGTTATTTATTTCGAACGCGTCGTACATTTGTATGAGACGAGGATGTTGTAACTCTCTCATAATTTCTACTTCGCGTTCGGCATTTCTTCTGTCTTGTCTTTTTGAAATCCCTATAAATTTGGCGGCCAATTTTAATCCTGTCGATTTTTCTGTACATCTGTAAACGGTGCCGATTTTTCCCCTGAAATTAAAAACGTATTATTTAGAGGGCAAAAAATTATTCAATGAGCTTTCGTGCGCTACATTAATACATAAGTTACACTTAGTTCAATTCAGCAGTTTGAATTTAGAGTTGTAGTAAAAGTAACAGTTATTCGGAAGGTTAAATAGCATATGTGGTTGAGATATCATGAATGAAATTTATTATTGAAATAATTGTTTGTCGTTGTGCTATAAAACCGACCGCACACATTTTCGTGAAGTGTATCAAAAACATATGTGATACGAAAGTATCAATTTTTCATTAAATAAAATCATTTAGTACTTGTGATTTTGATGTGTAATAAAAGCACGTGGGAGATTAATTAGTATAATAATTGAAATAAATCAAAAAACTTCGATGTGGGTGTCATCGCTGTACTTTGAATAACATTTTAAAAGCCTTAGTTTAAAGTCAAGGGTATGAAGCGTGCTTCGTTGAGTGGCAATGTGACAAAAGAAAAATCTTCAAAGAATGCTGGGTGTGAATATTGCCAACTTTTGAAAATTTGTTTCGTCGCCAAACGAGCGATGAATTTAACACGTAGATATGAATATTATTTTTGCAATTTTGGAATGAAAATGAAAGAATTACTCGTTATTATGTCGCCGAATTAATCGCGTGTACTACTCGAAGCTTTTCTCGAAGAGGGAAAAGGAAAAAGACCGTATGTAAATGCAATGAATGTATTTTTTAACTGCGGTTGTTTATTATTATAATTATAACATGTGATGGGGATTAATATTTGACGGTTTTAGATTGTCGCGATGGTAAATTTACAAAGGATATTTTTAAATAGAGGAGTTTAAATGATTTGCAAGTATAAAAGTTGGAGGAGGAGTCGTGGCATTATTGTTGTTTCATATTAAAATAGTATACTCGTACTGGTATTTTATTGCGGTTCCTGATTTGTACTTCGTGGTGTTTTTTGATTTTACTTCTCAATAGAAAATAAAATGAATAAATAACATAATTTATAAATTTAATTCGAATAAAGGTTCAAAATTAAAAAATTATTCATCCAATTTGAAAATTTAAATTTAAATTTACGAGTAATTAATTGGACTCGTTTAAAATTTCCTTTAAAATTAAAAAACATATTTTTATTTGATACAATTACCGGCTACCTACTAATGAATAACCTATCAGTATCGGACAATTACTCCGTTGAAAGCGCTGTCTAAAGCTAGATTGAGAACTAAGTACCTACGTGATACAATAATGTCGTATGTCTAGGCTACGCGCTTGCGTAGTGGTGGTCATGCGGCATTCAGAGATAAAAACATCTTTATGATTAGTCATGTTAAGAAAATCGTTTAAATAAAAGTTTTCCAATAATTGTGGTAATAACTAGTGAAATTTATCATATATTTCATATTTTGTATCATCTTCGATCCAATAAAAGGTAAATGTTCGTAACTCATTTCATATTTACTTAATTTTCATTGTAACTTTACTAACCTATTGAACGCTGTCAAAGTGTTATTGTAATCATATGTTAGCGTTATATATCAACTTAATAGCGTGCAGAGTATTTTTTGGTGACTAAAATAATTGAATTTACCTTCCAATTTCTTTCTGTAAATCATAAAACTCTTTCATATCCGTATTTTTTCTAATGACAACATCTCTATAGGGGAAACTCGGATCCACCTCTGTAACAATAAAAATTAAAAACAGTTAACTTCTCAATTTTATGATTTGTTCATTTATTTCTTTGCAGATCACAATGGAGAGCAAACTGCCTGTCATGGTCGAATTAGAACAACTTCAAAACCGTAAACTGTGGCATCAGCTTACGTTAAAACTGCTCGCCTACGTTCAAGATCCTGAAGTGCTAAAGAACGAGAACTTACTCAAACTGTATAATGATTTTATACAGCCTGTAGAAAATAAAATGAACCCGTTCACGTTTATGAAAATCGTATCTTACATAATCACCCAGTTCACCGACCCAAAAGAAACGGTAGCTTTTCTCGAAAGTCAAGAACCGAAAGTGAAAAGTGATAAAGAAGCGTTTATTTATTGCAAAACGCTAGAAGGTGAAGTATACCTGGATAAATTGAAAAATCAAGAAGAAGCTGTTAAAATAATCACCGAATTAGAGACGTTATTGGCGGATATCGAAGAAATCGGAATAGTTCATAATCGTTTCTATTTATTAGCCAGTCAGCTGTATCGTATTCAGAGTAAACATACAGAATTTTATCGTACTTGCTTGAAATACTTGGGTTCGTTGGATTTGGCGTCGATACCGGTCAAAGAACAAATGCAACACGCTTTCTTACTATCTCTAGCTGCCTTGCTTAGCGAAGACATTTACAATTTAGGAGAACTGTTGCAACATCCCGTCCTAGCAGCTTTAAAAAATACACCTAACGAGTGGCTCATCGACCTTTTACACGTTTTCAATTCCGGAAATATTAGAAAGTTTGAAGAAATGCAACCGAAGTGGGCGTCCATCGGAGATATAGCTGTGCAAAAGGATAAACTTAGACGTAAAATATCGTTGCTGTGTTTGATGGAAATGACTTTTAAACGTCAGTCTAAAGATAGAAGATTAACTTTTGAAGAAATAGCTACCGAAACTAAGCTACCTTTGAACGAAGTCGAATTATTAGTTATGAAAGCTTTAGCTATCGGCCTGGTGAAAGGATCTATTGATCAAGTGGCTCAAGAAGTTCATTTGAACTGGGTTCAACCTCGAGTTGTAGATAAGTCGCAAATTAAAACAATGGTTAAACGATTAGATACATGGTTAGGTGATGTTAACGCTATGAAAGGTCTTATAGAAGAAAAAGGCTTAGATTTTTTGAAAGTTTAATTTTCATCTGTCGAAAGTATTCTCTCAAATTACGCGATCTTCTTTCATTTTTATATTTGTGTTGAATTGTTTCAATAATCATCATCATTTTTTTTTTTTTTTGTAAATTAAAACTGCTAATATTAAGTTGTGTTTTTTTTTTTAGTAAGTTGTTTTTAACATCTGTGGAAAAAATAATATAATTATGTTTGTAAATTGTTTATTTTTCAATTGTGCATTTCATCTTTATTTCACCTTTCTCGAAATATCGTATTACGTAGTATGTGAAAATTTACTAATCGAGAAAATTCGTGTTATTCTGACATATCGTTTGAAATGTGGTCGTTTCACAGCTTTCGGCTCATGGATTTTAGGTATTGCTGTGATTTTTAGAAAATAATGTTTACGAAATTAAAATAATTTCAATGGAAAGTTTATCAGCCTCAATTGAATACGACTTCCGCAGTTCCGAAAATTAACGATTAATTTTTCGCAATGTAAACACAAAGGAACGTAAAATAAGGAAATAAACCGTTTGATTTTTTTGGTGAAAGCTTCGATTAGAACTATCCCAGTCGAAAATATTATTTTTGGCTCAAATTCAAAACGTATGAACCTGCGTATCATTTTATTTCTTCGCTCACCTTATTTGATGTTTTTTTTTTCCACTTTCCAGTGATCAATAATCTCAACATTGGATCATACTTCTATGATTATTTGCTGTATAATTATTTTTGTCAGGTAATCTAATAGAGAAGAACGAGACAGTCAGCGGTCTTTAGATTTAGAAGTGACTAATTTTGAACAGTAAGGTGGCACACGGTGGAGGTAGCAATAACTCATCATCGTCGTACCACGCTGTATGTCTAAAATAGTTTGGAATTTTGCAACCAAAAGGTGTAACGACAAGCGTATGAAAAAATTCTGTCATTCTGAGGAAATTGGATACTATCCAGAAGATATACTCACCTTCGGTTTACCTATTCACTTATAACCAACGCGACGTCTCACCGGTTAAATATTTTCAAGGTGCTAAGTGATACCGATGGTTTGATGTTTTTTTTTTTTTGAGATACTTGAAATCTTGAGACGTGGTGTAATTTAAAATGTTAACACTATTGAACAAATTTCCAACCGACTATTTTTGACCGGCTGTAATGAGTTTTATCATGCATATAAACACTCTTTCCTTCTCTTCGTGAAATTACTATTTGCGAACAATGTGTTAAGTAAAAGTGTAGCAATTTATTTAAAAAACGAGCTGAGCAAAATTTCGAAATAATTAACGAGCAGCTTTAGGCGTTGTTAAATTTTTCATTTTCGTTTGCGTCTAGGGTTTAATTTTTCTCTTTTTTCTTTCGCTTCTCGTCACATCTTAGACCAGAGAATGATATAAACAATAAAACTCGGTTTTATGTGCAAACTTCGCAAAGAATTCAGCGCCAGGGTATTTATAGATTACAACTGTATACTTCGTGAAGGTAGCTACGATCATGGTTAGAAAATCGCGTTAGCACATGTATACAGACTAACGACGGCCTTCTTTTAACATATTTTACTATTTACCATGTTGTTCAATCGTGTTACATTCATTGAAATCAAAATCAGCGTTACTAGAATTATGATTTTAATTTGGGTTCGTTCGTGTTTTATTCGTGATTTTTGACATTTTAAGGGTTAGTAGGGAAATGATTGGAGAAGCTTGTTCCCTTAATTTTAATTGTACATTCTAAAATGTGAATACGTTACGCATATATTTATGTTCAAGAATGAATTACCCTTGTGAAATTGAAAGTACATTCATCTCTCAAAAATAAAAATAACAAATGCTCAAGTAGGATAAATTTCTTGTGTTTTTTGAAACATCAAATTTAACTAATTAATTTGATTATTTGTTCAAAATATTTTATGAATGCAAAAAAAAGTTGTAAAATCTTCAATGAATTAAGAATGTAGACAATTTCAGGTATAAATTAATTTCGGTATATTTTCGAATTTTATTTTTGACGAGCACAATTAAGAAGTTGATATCGTTACATAAAAAAATACACTTTTTAATCTTGTAAAATTGAATCAAAATTTTAAATTTTCTAGATTGAAAAAAATGCGCTAAGTTGATGTAATAATAAGAAAAATAGGTACATACCGCCGATAGGATCATTTTCATCTATTTTGATCATATTTTCAAAATTATTATCCTACAAAAAAACAGAAAAAGAAAGATTAACAGGTTGTTTATCATTGATATCGAATATCATAAACGACGATCACGTTGTCTACTAAATACATAATAAATTTAAGATATCCTATACCACAATAACAATTATAAATCAAAAAATGTAATACCTATCGCAAAAACTTATCACGATATTCACCTTTTGTAAGGAATCTGATCAATCAGGAAACATAAATACAACCAGTGTTAAGACATTTATTAAAAAAAAAATAAAATAAAATTCAGAAAAAAATAAATTACGTATCAGGTATGCAAGTATTGAACGAAAAATGCAACACAAAATCACATTATACTGCGAATATGTACACGTTTTATTTTTAAGCGCAGATGATAAAAACTATATTTAAAATGTGTACAGCACGCACTGCAATGAAACGAAATAAACTGTATTAAAATAATACGAATAGAAAACGTACGTTCTCCTCCGAATGGTCGATTAGAAAAGAGCAAGTGCGGTGCACATTAGTACAAAGCGCCGCGAGTTTTTTTATTTTATTTTTTGGCGATTTCAAAGCACGAGTTTAGGGACTAGGTGAACATGGTGCAAACCCCGTAACCCTCGTAGCAAAATTTGTACTGTGAGAAAATAAAAAAAAAAACACTTTCGATTTCATCTATCGAAATGTGACTTATGTGTTTATGTTTACGTATAGTGAAGTATTGTTGATTCGTCTTCGTTACATGAGTGAAAAACATCGAAATTGATGAAGGTCGTGGTTTTTTATTTTTTTTTTTTTCTAATGAACGATGGTCGAAGCTCGTGAAATTATGTCACGGATTTTTGCTTTTCTAACAGGGATGGACGATATGGGACATTGACTGCGGATTACTCACCGTTTCATAAAATATATGACCTTTAAAATGACAGAAATTCTTTAATTTTATGTTCGAATCTTTGTATTGGTTATTAAATATTTATACGGATTTATATTATTTTTCAATTTCTACACTTCTGTAGCTATTCAATCTATGCACTGGATTAAAATGAAAGTTTGAATGTGTATGTAATGTTGGCCATATATTTCTTCATTTATAATTATTTCATTGGTGATCATTATAATTTGCATTATTTTACTTTTAAATTTGCTTTTTTAAACAAATATATCAAATTTTTTTTAAAGAAAATCTTTTAGGCAGAAAAGAACGTTTCATTTGGAGGTTAAAATAAATATTCATGTTGATGCTCTGTTACAAAATCAGATTTTATTACAATCAATTAATACACAAGACCAGTAGCTGTTATTATAACTTTTTAATTGTAAAGCACGAGAGAGTAATTCTTTATGTAATTAAAATTTTCAAAATCTTCAAATGTACTCAAATTTAAATCTTCAGAAAGTTGAAATTTTTTGTTAGTTGATTTGATTCTCGATTTGTAAGTTGAAACTTGACTTTTGAGGTTAAAGATTACAATGACTCATGGGAAATATACTTCTATTCATCGTAATTTTTAATTATTTTCTATTTTCAATGAAATCAACGCTAAAAAATTTTAAAAATTTCAAAAAATTTATCCAATTTTGATATTTTTTGAACAAATTTAACGATTCTTATTTACAATGTTTTTACGAGTAATTTACGATTCGTTACCATTTTACCTGATTTCTTTCCTGGTTTCATGCATGGACATGAATCATGAAAATTGAAAATAAAACTGAACGATGAAGGAACAATGAACTTAAAGCCGAAAATTCGTTAGTAGTTGCGTTATCGGACGGATTTTATTAATTATGAGTTAGTAATGCGCGATTATTATTTGAAAATAGTGTATTTTTGATTGAAGTTGTATACTTGATAATTCAACTATCGGAAGTTTTTGTCACCTTCGTACAAGATGTCTTACAAATTGAGCGTGGTTTTGTATGGACATAAGGCCGATGTTCGCGGGCTAGCTGTTACTCATGATAATAGTATTATATCGTGTTCTCGGGATAAAACTGCCAAATTATGGAAACCCAACGGGTAATTACTTCATCGTGTACGTACTCCATCACGAGTAATCATTAACTGGTGTGTATTTTGTTACCCAGATTCAACGTAGGCTATACCGAATCTATCACGTATAGCGGACATAAAAATTTCGTCGCTAGCGTTTACGCCATGCCACCCAGCAGCACATATCCTAACGGACTCGTATTTACCGGAGGAAACGATAATGTGATCTTAGTTTACGAACCGTCGTCTCAAACTGCAATTCATACGTTGAAAGGACATGAAAACACAGGTAAGAATTCAACGTTGATCTTTACTTCGTAGTTGAGCTGTAGTTCACAGTACATGTGTAATCTTGAATTTAGTGTGTAGACTCACCAATGGTATTGAATCCACTTCGGTTTTAAGTGCTTCTTGGGATAAAACGGCGAAGCTGTGGAGTTTTTCGGAATCCGAGCCGAAATGCGTGCTTACCATTAAATGCCATGAAGCTGCTGTTTGGGCTGTGCTGTGTCTGGGTGATAAAATAATTACTGGTTCTGCTGATAAAACCATAAAAATAAGCACTGCTAATGGAAGCCTTGTGGAAACTCTAAAAGGTGTTTTGTTTGTGATTTTGTATGTGTAAAACGTATCGCTAGTTTGTATAATTAAATATGGTGTTCCGCAGGGCATGACGACTGTGTTAGAGATTTAGCTGCTGTCAATAATAATGAAATAATGTCATGTTCAAATGATGCTACAATCAGGCATTGGTCAATCGAAACCGGCGAATGTTTGAATGTTTTATTTGGTCATCCAAATTTCGTTTATAGGTGAGTTATCGTATTTTTTGTTTCTTATTTTTACGTTTAAAAAAAGCACGTACGAAATTGAATAATTATTCTTTCGTATAGTATTTCTGTTCGTGGTGACTTAATGGCTAGTTCAGGTGAAGATCGTTGCTGTATGGTATGGCATAGACAAAAAGGAGATAACCAAACCATAACCGTACCTGCTCAAAGTGTATGGACTGTCACATTATTACCAAACACCGATGTAGTTACTGGATCCAGGTATAACATCTACGGATCTTATGAACCAAACAAATAACGAGATTGACTAATACATTGTATATTTTAAGTGACGGCGTTATACGAATATTTTCTCAAGATCCAAGTCGACAAGCCAGTCAAGAGGTACTCGAATCGTTCGACAATGAAGTAACTTCTATGACCCAAACAGCTGATAAACATTTGGGCGGCATTAAAGTTTCCGAGTGAGTATTTTCGTACTTAAACTCATCGTGTAAAGTACAATCATACTCATGTAATTAGCTTCGCAGTCTTCCAGGAGTTGAATCGTTAACGGAGCCGGGTACAAAAGATGCTCAAACGAGATTAGTTCGTGAAAATGACGAAATAATTTGTTACTCCTGGTCCGAAGCTGAGAAAAAATGGAATAAAATGGGTAATGTTGTCGGTGGTAGCGGTGGATCGACCGAAACTTCGGGAAAAGTGCTCTACGAAGGAAAAGTACGATATTGCGCGTTTAATCAAGTAATCTTGTTTCATTTTTATTCATTCGCGTTCAATTGTTTGGGAATAGGAGTACGATTACGTGTTCAACGTAGACATCGAAGATGGCAAAGCACCTTTGAAGTTACCTTATAATAAATCCGAAGATCCGTGGTTTGTTGCCCAAGCATTTATTCATAAAAATAACCTACCTCAAGGGTACTTGGAACAAGTCGCCTATTTTATTATCAACAATTCAAAACAAACCCAACCTCCTGTACAAGCTCCGCCTCCTGAGTTTGCTGATCCTTTCACCGGTACGAAATTACTTACAATCGTACGAGTATTTCTAAGCGAATGTGTTCTTATGCAGTATGTAATTTTGTCTTAATTTTTAGGCGGTAATCGTTATATTCCTAGTGGTTCTACTTCTGGAACAGCTCGAGGTGCTGATCCTTTTACCGGTTCGAATCGTTATATACCTATGGAAGTTTCCAGCTGTGGTGAGTACATTTTATTTTGTAGATGTATGATTTTTTTTTTTTTAATTTAAAATTATCTCGGTGGTTGTATTGATTGAAGAACACGTTAGATAGAATTGAATAATTTGAAGTAGCTCGTATTGAGTTGCCATTTCTTAAATACATATGTATATTATATGTAAAATATTAATGATTGATGCTTCAAGGTAATTACATAAAGTATCGATTCGTAATGACTAAAATCAATTGATTGTATTCAATTGTAAATCGTGTGACGTAGACATTAATTTGATGAATTTTAGCTACATATGTAACGTTTGTGTAGCCAATTGCTTTGTCACGATTGTATGTATGAAGATGTACATGATTGACAACTAATCGAAGTTGAATTTGTGGAATTAGTTTGGTCAATAGTTCATAATTATGATGCTTCTTGTAGTTTGTTCGTGGTTGGGGTAAAATACTTATGTAGTTGATCATAAAGCAATGATTATTTGGGTTTGAATCTAATTTTAATGGTAAATTGATGGTGAAAATAATCACTTCTCATTGATTTTTATTTGAAAATTTCCGTGTGTAAATTTTAACATGTTTTTAGAACCATTGTATCTACGATAAAAAGATACTGACTGATGATTCAACTCTTGTAAAATACCTTAGCAGCGATAACTGCGATAAAGCAATGGCAATAGATAAGTTGTTCAATCGATACAAAGGTTCTGGTCGGATCGAGGTGGTGGTGAATCATCACTGGTAATTCTCAACCATTGTATAGTACCTCACTGTTGATTCAACATTTGTAAAATGCTCGACTGATGATTAATACGACGTTCAATAATTATTATTAGGTATTTATGGTTCGCTATCGGTACTTTTGAGAATTTTATTATTTTTATTTGATTCAGTGGTTCACTTCTTGCTTAATAATTTCAGTATTTTGGGTTATCTTGGGGAATTGCAGTAAATTACATATAAGTTATCTGATACGGAGAAATTTTTGATTTCTGTAAAATGTGTTCTTCTAATTGTCTACTTTAAATATCTACCTAAATGAAGGTTGATTTTCATTTGAGGGAACTTGGTAATTACGGTGGTACTTTGGTAATTACGTTAGAATGTTACAAAGATGGTATTTTTCGAGAAATAAATTGTAGTCGGATGTAAAAAATGACAATTTGTGTAGAAGTATATCAGTAATTTTTCAATTCGATATTTATTCGTTACTGTAATTACGGTAAATTTATGGTAATTTCGGTATAGCTATTGTAATTGTCGTAAAATTGCGGTAATTGGCTTCAATGAGACGGTAACTCATCTTGTAAAGAATTTATTGGTGTTGAAGGACTTAGATACATATTTACGATGAATTGCGGTGATTCTGATAAAATAGCGGTATTAGTAGTTGAAATACGTACGAGGGGGATTCTACAATATTGAGTTAATTCATATTTTCTGAACTTATGATTTTCTTTGCTTTGTACCCTTTTTTGGTGAATGGTAATCAAAGTAGAGTGCTGCTGGTTTGTTGTAATTGGTCTAAAAATTATTATTATTTTCTTTAAGTGAGACTGATCGAATTGCTTTTTTCTTTCGTAAGATACTTACGATTTGTTTGTTAAAAAGCTTCAATCAATGATTAATTATTTAGCTTGATTTTCTATGTAACATATGCACTGAGAACAAAGCTATTACAGTCTATCGATCTACGGTGAATGAGGGAGGGGAGGATATCAAAAAAATTCATTTTGGGCCCCTAGAAGACTATTACGACCATTTTTGGCCATGTCAGATTTTTATTTTTATTTTTTTTTACCGAAGACTGAAATCATTTACTCTGCTTGATACTGGTCAATCGGCTCATTTTGGCGGCATATTAATTATATATGAGTGGGGATGACGTTGGGTCAAAATTCAGTTATGCCCAAATTTGGGAAAGGGGGTTCTGAAGGTTTGAAAATGCAAAAATTTTTCCTTTTTTACCAATCGATAGAGAATCCAAAGTTGTATAACAAATCCAAAAATCAACCCCCTAGGTCAATTAGGACGAGAGAGATGAGGGTTTGACCTCGAAAAAGGGCTGTTTCTCTCCTATCTCCCCACCAAATTGACGTAGATAATTGGAATTTGGTATGAACATTTAGTAGGGGCCGTGGATACGTTTTTTGGCGGTTTTGACTTTTTAATCTCATCTCACCCCCTCACAGCACTAAAAATGGGGTTTTTTGATTGTCGTCTCCCTCCTCCCCACCAAGAGTGAAATCATTTATTCTGCTCAATACGGACCAAAATCGCTCCGATTCGGTCAATCAGCTCAGCTTGGCCCTAGATTAGATATATATGAGTGGGTACGACCTTGGGTTTAAATTCAGTTATGCCCAGATTTAGAGGTGGGGGTCTTGAAGGCCTGAAAACGTAAGAATTGTCCCTTTTCAAGCCAATTGTTGGAGAATTCGAATTTTTATAATTTATCTCGAAAATCAGCCTCCTAAGCCAATTAGGAAGGGAAGATAGAAGGGTTTCCGTACTTTTTGACTTTAAAAAAGGGTTTGTTCCTTTCCTGTTGCCCCACCACATAAAGCTAGGAAGTTGAAATTTGGCATGTACATTTAGTAGGGGTGCTAGATGCGCCTATTTGGGGTCTCGAATTCTGAATCTCATTGCAACCCCTCACAGCCTCAAAGATGTGATTTTTTGGTCGTTTTTTCTTTCTTTTTGAGTTTGTTTCTCTCATAACTCTCCTTTAAATTGAGCTAGGAAGTTAAAATTAGGTTGGTACATTTAGTAGGGCTCCTAGATGTGCCTTTTGGGGGGAGTCTCGAATTTTCAGCCTCATTGTACCCTTCCTACTCTTAACACTGATTAGGGAAAAAAGCATCGCTATTTCAATTCATTTGATTATAATATCTCACGAAAATCAGGCTGAAAAAGCATCGTATTACGATGCCTTTTTTTTTCCAGTTGCAAAAGTATAAATTGCATGATTTCATTGATGGTGTTTGTACCAATTAAACTGTTTTTTTTTTTTCTCAAGGTACTATTTTCAATGCTTAATTCGGATTTTAATTTACAGATACTCCTGTTAAAAACGAGTTCTTCCCACAAACCACGTATTTAAAATTCGACCAAGCAAATTTAAAACAAATATTAGGTAAATATCGTTTTCCCGGATGAAGCTCAGGTTTAACGTGTGAAATTAATTTCGAATTTGGCGATTTGCAGATAAATTGACGTCATTTAACAACCAACTATCCGACGAATTTAAGCTCAGTGAAAGCGATTTAGTTAAAGTGTCCAAATTGGGAGAATCAAATATTACGGATTTCACTCCGGAAAGCATAAATTTATTAAAGAAGTTATTAAATTGGCCCAAAGGTAAATTGAGCTTGGCGTTGTATTCACAAGATGTTAATTTTTCATCGCACCCATAAAAAAAACACACACATATTAATGGTGGATTTTTTTATGTATTTTTTTTATATTTTTTTAGAATATATATTTCCCGTACTCGATATCCTAAGGCTGGCATTACGAAATAATATCGCCAACAACGCTCTCTGCTGTGATAAACTTACATTCGGATATTTGAAAGATAATCTTCAATCAGATTCACCGATCGCTAATCAGATATTGAGCTTCCGAGCATTGTGTAATATGTTGAGCCATAAAGCTGGCGAGGATTTGATAATCACCCAGAAAGATTATCTCAGCGAAGTGATCGGCAATTGCTCTCATTTGTCAAATAAGTCGTTACAGGTATGTGTGCGAGTATACGGTTGTTGGTCAAAGGTTTATTAACCTTATAAATACGTAATATTTATGCACTACGGATGACGCTTCTTTTTCATTCATTTTCGCACGCTCATATTATTCATTATTCGCTTGCTCATCACATATGCAGTACATTTAGTCGCTATCTTAATGATTTGCGTGATTTTTGGATGATTTTGCGTTACCTATGGTTGTTGTTGTTTGTTTGGATTTCTAGATCGCTGTGATCACGTTAGCGTTGAATATGTCGGTGGTATTTTATAAATACAAGGATGTCGAAAGTCAATCAATCATATTGTTAAATTTATTAAGCATTTTGCCGGAAATCACCGAACCGGAGGCGTTATTTAGAGGATTGGTAACGTTGGGTACGATCTTGACCCAATCCAAGGATCTGAGTAGTTGCGTTGAGAAACCGCTTATCGAAAAATATTCTTCAAACGATTCCGATAAAGTTAGACATTGCTCGAAATTCATATTGGCATTGTTATCTTAACATACATAAGGGTATCTATCTATTACGGTGTTTTTCTGTGTTTTATTTTCATTTTTTTTTCTCCCCCCTCCAAAGGTTTTCCTTATTTTTCATCCCTATATTTATGCAGATTCGTTCATGTGTTGTAAATAGTATGGTTATTTTATACCTATCGTTTTATATATGTACTTACAATCATCGGTTATAATGGACTATAATGTACCTACTACCTACTACTCGTATCGTTGGAAGTACCAATGGGACTTATTCGTTCGTAAGTGTATTTTTTTTTTTTTTTTTTACTCCGACATCTAATAAAATTTTGCTTGCGTTATTATTATTATTATTTTCGTAAGGTTTTCAGTGTATCAACTGTTGCGGATAATTATGGAAATTTTCTGTGTGATTGGAATTTCATTGAAGGTTTTGTTTGTTGGGGTTTTCAACGCAGTTTTTTATTGAACAATATTTTTTCTCGATTTATTGGAAGTATGACGTGAATACACTTAAGCTTCGTGTTTTTTTCTCCATTTAAAAGGATAAACTAATCATCACACTACTTCCATCTGTCGATTATTTAAATGTGGGTATGTAAGAAATCCTCTGTTTCATGTCCCAAGGGCATGTTGAGGTATTTAGTCGTTTTCTTTTTTTATTCCATGCCGAAGAAAATGGCTCCAATGTGAGCATTGGGTTTTGTTTGCTGTTCTATCTGAAAAACAGTGTGTCTATTCTGGTGCAAAATTTTCCATCAAAGTACGAGAAATATGTATATCGATAAGTGAACCCTTCTTGTTGATTTTTCCTAAAATTCGCACCCTCGTGCCCTTCCTGAGCTCGTGCTGTATTGTTTTAGCCGACCGCAGATTGACGCAACTGGTATCGGATGGTAAGCGGATGCTGGAAGCTCGTGGTATTGTTATGTAACCGTTCAAGGAGCCTACAGCGGTTCAAGTGGATATCACATATCAGTCCGGGACTAATTTTATTTTTGAGACATTTTGAGTCGAGTTTCTGAAATTTTTTTTCAATTTATTACGTCTTTGGAAGGTTAAATCTGTATAACGAATGTTTTTTATCATCTTATGTCCCACAAAAAAAGTGACGTATGAAAAGTTTTTTTTTTTTTTTTTTTTTTTTTTTTTTCAAAA
>FIZR01013628.1:0-23009 GCA_900060175.1 Ferrisia virgata | reverse complement strand
TGGAAAAAATAAAAATTAATGGAATGTTGGAATCAGTGACGGTTTTACTGCGGAACCTTTCTGGATTTGTGCCCACAATGACTGATTTTTAGGGATGAAAAGTTTTGAAATTTTTATTCCAACATTTTCCAATGTTCATAGTCATTATTTACGTAACCCTCCCTTTTTACCTCATGTTGAAATACAGAGATATTTAGATATTGAGAGGAGGTTCGTATCAAAACTAGTCGGTACTTGACTTACATGAGAGTAAAGTCACGTCCAAGGGGGGGGGGACTTTTGGGCTTTGGTTTTCCTAGAAATTTTTTTTGAAAAATAAATTTGAAGCGTATCTTTTTGCGGAATGAACCAATTTTAACATGTAATAAAATTTGGCATTTAGAATTTATCGATGCACTAAAGCACCGTTTTTTGACCCTCTATTTCTAATATTTCAGAAAAATTTTTGGTCAATTTGAAGCTTTCCCCTCCCCCTTCGAGCACATCGCTTTGGAAGGCCACTGAATGTATTTAAAAATCAGTTTTTTACACAGTTTAAATAATCATTGAATCAGTTTTGTTTTACTTTTTTAAATTTGAAAATGTAATTAGTCATCTCCGAAACTCAACCTATGTAGTAAAAGGACGCTGAAATTTGATAACTGCAAATAATAAGTGCCAATGTAGTGTTTTTGGCAGTTCTGACATTTCACCTACAAAGCATTCCCCCAGAATAAAATGTCCAATCAGACCCATGCGCAGAATTGTTCCATGGGAAGGGTTTTAATGCAGTGTTACTGTTTTATTGGACCAACTTGAAGCTACATTACAATTTCCGATGTCTAATAACATTAAAATTCAATGTTAGAAGATATTTAAACCATTTACACAGTTTTTTGAACTCAATAGTCCTAGTCCTATTTTCTATAAAAATTCAAATTTTTTCGTCCATAGGAGGGGGGAACAACCTTCAACCACCCTTGCCCCTTCTTGAGCACGAAGCTGTATTTAAAAAAATTTATCAAGCAGAAAGTTGATTTTATATGATCTCTCACAAAATTTTTTTAATGGTCAACTAACCTCCTCCTAGGAAAAATACACCATAAAATCAATTTTGGTGGAGAGGAGAAGGGGTTTTGAATCAACACCTGGGTGAACTTGGCCTACTGTGTCACTCTTGAAATTCGTAATTTTTAAACAAAAAAGTGCTTGACGGTCGAGCTTTATAAAGGCGTGTTTTAGCATGACTTGCTTACCCGTTAAACAGCCAGCTCAGCCTTACAAAAAATTTGTGTTCAAAGTTTTTCCATAATTATTCCCACCTTCAACCACTACCACCACCCTCACCACCGCCATTTTCTAAAATAATTGTATTATCAGTTTTTTTTAAACTTTTTTTCTTTGAAAATTTAAAATCCATTTCGAAAATCTACTCGCGTAGTAGTTTTTTCTTTGGACTAGGATGTTGAAAAATTTCGAATTTTCAAATAAAACATACCCTAAAAATACATCATCGAACAAAAAAAAACAATTACTAAAATCGGACGCGTATAGATCATCCATTACATTCCCATGCCGGAATATCTAATAATAATACACATAACATTCGTTCAAAACAAAGTGAAGTTTACGAATTAAGCATTCGAATAGAATAATTCGAGATTTGAATCATTAATTCGTAGTGTCCTCCGCACCGCAGATGGATGATTATCGTCCACGGCACATTGTTGAATTTTAAGACAACACCATAGAAATTCCTAGTACCGCATCCGTAACAATAACGCGCGCCTTATTTATCTATCATATGACGAACAATGCAGCAGTCAGTGTCTCTGTCTATGCCATGCATACGATACATTGGATTGGGCAATAATTGATGAACGGTTACTGTCATAAGTCGCGTGGTTCACCCATACAACTCGCTCGCAGGATCTCCCATCAATTTTCCATTTACTGATTGATGGAATAACCGCAATATACCTTATTTTTTTATTCGATTAATTCGGCAGTATTTGCGGCTTTTGTGGGCATATCTCTATCGTCTATGATACATTTTAGCTCTCATCTTCAGCATGCACTCCGAACAACATGATACGATTTCGTACAAAATACTGCATATTATTTATGTGTAAAAAAAAAAAAAAAAAACCATTGCTGTGCGATTCATAATTTTCATGCCATCTTCGTTCAGTCGCTTATGAGAGAGAAGCGCACAATGACGACTGTACATACTCCCTTCGTATGCATTTATGTTTGACCGGTAGCAACGAATAGTAGAATCAACAAAGACATTTATTTTTCAAGCATAACTGAACTAGACGTCTACACGAATAGAAAACAGAAAGGAACATCGAACATGTACTGACATTGGCAATCGATGATACCGGTAATAATCATTACGTAGAAATGTTTTTTGTCCGCTGCGCCAACCGTTGCGATGATTCATTAGTTGATTTGGTATAAGACACAGTGGTTATCAAACTGGTTGCATATTTTGTAAATATTTAGAATCTATGTACTTGTAGGTTATGCTTAGTATTACCGTGCGGTTTTAATGGTATCAAATTTTCTTAAATCGGTACTCTGCGTTTAGTTCAAACAAATGAACAATATAGCAATACGTTGAAAAAATATGTACAAAGATTATCGGTGAAATTGATATATGCAGCTAGTAAGTATCTGATGGACTATCCGTACATACCAAAAAACAGGAAGCACTCGCCTTTTTAGGAGCAATCATACATATTCGAGCGAAAATAGTCTCTGAGCTTCAACTAACCCCGTTCTTCCACGTATAGATATTTTTAACGTTTTTCTCCGCAAAAAATGCCACGAAGACGCATAAGTGAAAGAGAAAACATAAAAACTCCATTCCATCTCTTTGGGACTAAATTTTCATCATTTTAAAACACTTTTAGAAATACACCTAAATATTTTTTATTTCCATTTCAAAAGAAAATCTTAAAAGATAAAAGCTAATCAAGATCACAAATTCAGATCTCTTCAGAATTTTTAGCCTGATTTTCGATGTCGTATTGTCAATTAAAACCAGGTTACTGGAGGTATACCAACAAACTCCGTTTTGGAGTCCTAGAAGACCATTAAGACAATTTTTGTTCATGTCAGATATTTATTTTTATTTATTTTGTCCTCCCCCCCCCTCGAACATTAAAATCATTTACTCTGCTCAATACGGACTAAAATCGCTTCAATTCGGTCAATCGGCTCAGTTTGGCGATGGATTATATGAATGAAAATGACCTTGGGTCAAATTCAGTACTGATCCATTTTGGAGGAAGGGGTGCTGAAAGTGGCCAAAAACACAAAAATTGTTCCTTTTCGAGTCAAGCGATAGAGAATCTAAAGTTGCATAACATATCCACAAATCAACCTCCTAGGTCAATTAGGAGGGGATATATGAGGGTTTTTTCCCTTTTTGATCTTAAAAAAGGGCTGCTCCTCCTCAAAATGAGCTACGAAGTTGAAATTTGGTATGTAAATTCAGTAAAAGCCCTAAATATGGCTTTTGGGAGTCCGGATTTATCAGCTCCATTGCACCCACTCACAGGCCCGGAAATGTTGTTTTTTGACCACGTTTTCTCATTTTTTGAGCTTGTTCCGCGTATAACTCTCCTACAAATAGAGCTAAGAAGCTGAAAATTGGTATGTACTTTTAGTAGAGACCCTAAATCTGCGTCTTGGGGGTCTTCCTCCCCATTCTCTGACAATGTGTGGAATAAATAAACCAAGAAAATTATAATGAAGTACAAATATGTGATTGCGGCTTGACAAAAATTTCGAGTTCACATCCTCAAATGGGCCTAGATACAGCGCAGCGTTGAAAAATTATGTTTAGCCTGATGTTCTATCGTATTGTAAATGAAAACTAGGCTATGAAGGTCTATCGATCTACGACGAACTTGGTGGAGGGATATTAACAGAATTCGTGTTAAGGTCCTAGAAAACCATTAAGACCATTTTAGGCCATGTAAGATATTCATTTGATTTTTTAATTTTTTTTCTGAAACTAAAAATCATTTGCTCAGCTTGATACCGACCAAAATCAAACAAATTTGGAAAATAGGCTTAGATTGAAGGCGGATTTGGTATTTTGGAATGAGGTTGCATTCGGATCAAAATTCAGTCATGCCCCAATTTGGGAGAGGGAGTGCTAAGCGACTCAACTCAAAAAAAAAAGTTCCTTTTTGAGGAAACCGAAAGGTAATCCAAAGTTTTATAACATATTTAAAAATCAACTTCCTACGTCAATTAGGAAAGGAGATATAAGGGTTTTTTTCTTTTCTGACCTTGAAAAAGTGCTGTTTCTCCCCTACCTCCCTTCTACATTGAACTAGGAAGTCAGAATTTGATATGTACACTTGGTAGGGACCACAGACGTGCCTTTTGACAGTTTAGATTTTTCAGCATCACCACATCCCCTTACAACCCCAAAAATGTGATTTTTTGATCCATTTTTTTCGTTTTTTGAGTTTCTTCCTCGCATAACTCCCCTTTAAATAGAGCTAGAAAAGTGAAATTTGGTATGTAGATTTAGTACAGGTCCTAAATGTGCCTTTTGGGGGTCTCGACTTTTCAATCTCATTGCTTCCCAGTCACAGCCCTGAAAATACGGGTTTCATCTATTCACTCCAATATATACTTGTACCCCTACCATTGTTCAAACAAAACTTTCCAGTACACTTCTGTCTTTATTCCACGAGTGGACAGTTCAAATATCTTCTTAATTCATGAAAATCGGGCTCAATCTACCTATTACACAAAGAGAGACCTAATGCCCATCTTGAAATTTGGAGGTGCTATGAATAAGTGAATCTGTAAAAAGTAATATTAATTATTTTTATAAAATTTCATTTTTAAAAGAATGGGAACCTGAACCTACTAATGGTGAAGTCACATGATGACTCGTGAAACGAGACATGCACTTTTTGCCTATCTTCCATTTTGTAGAAGTCAACTTTGAAATTTTCTTCAAAAAATTGTATTTTTCTTGGAATCAAATTTTTATCCTATCTCCTTCGAAGTGAAAAATGATCAAAACGTACGCATGGCCTGTTCAGCATTTTATTACGTAACCACAATAATTTTGTAAAAAATAATAGAGAATAGTTTTTTAAAATTCATTTACTCGAAGCCCCTTAAAATTTCAAGGTGGCCCGATTTTGAAAAATTTTTATAGATTTTTTCGAAAGTCCAGCGGATATTGATTCATTCAAATTCAGACTACGATCCTCGACATTCGAGTCCAAACAAATGATATCATCCCATGCCCTAATGAGCCTCTTGTTCTTATGCGGAGGTAAAACTCCTGAACATCAAGCAAACAGATCGTTGGGTTAAAAACTAGTGTAGAATTATTAATGTGGCATATGTAGAAACATCCAATGAGTACTGAATTCGAAAGAATCTTGAGCAAAACGAAGAAATCATACAACACATTTTTGATATAATTTTGAAGTTATTGCACCTTCTTCCCTGTGTTCTTCCCTACGGACCCCTATTTCAATTTGGTCAAATATTCAGATACATATAAATATTAGTGTCTAGAATTTTAATAGAACCTATTCCAAACTATCATCCTTTCGGTTAATTTAGATAGTTGTAATTAATGATTAAACATGCAATAATTGTACATCTATGACTACAAAACACCTCGAAAAATTTTCCAAGGTGTGGAAAATTTCGTAATTTTGAATGTTCCGCGAAAATGGAGAGGTAAGCAGATGGTGAAAAAAAAATAGCAAATTATACGTTGTCTGGCTACATAATATATGTAGATATACAGAGTTACAGAATATCCATCTGCATACATGAACAAGTACGTATGCGAGTCCAAGTACACATTTCCCATACAATTTACAATATGAGTGTAAAGATGGATGAAGATGATTATAATCCGTGAAATAGACCTATTTTGGTAAACATGCGTTTTCCCAACTTTTAATGATTCACACCACCCCAGAGGTCAGCTTGTTACAACGCCTTGTTACGCGACAATAACCACTTATTGTATCTATAATATGAACGATGATATCAGTACCCTACCTACATTATACTCGTACACATACAGTACGTCTCGTATATTTATGCGTATGTAATATATATATGTATTACAACGAGCGTAAATTATGTTGTTCTTTCTGCTTTCTTTGCTTTTCTTCGCTCTCTTATAACAGTTGATAATAATTTTTTTATCATTCAGCAGTAATATTCTTTCGTTAGAAAATTATCTGCTGTTAAGCGAGAAGTCTTCACAAACCAAGAAACGTGTCCAAATGATAGATAATATGAAATACAATAATGTTCTTCTCAATTTAACACTTATTTCTCGTACAGGTACTTTTCTCTGTTACGCCACAGTACCACACCAACCATATTTTTTTCGATGAAATTTTTCAATATGAACGAGAAAAATTCTAATTTCGTTCAAATCAATTTTTACGATTTTATTTGGTTAGCTTAAATCTATAGATATTTCTTTTATTTGATTTCATTTTATTTTTTACATTTGGTCAACAACAAATTGTATTTCGAGTTTATGGCAACATCGTATGTATACCCGAACGAATTGCTTCCATTCCTTAATTTGACTTATTCGTTAAATAACTAAGCACATATTACATCGATTCGACTGTTTACGACAGTTGAATGAAAACATATTTCGTTTTTATAAATTCGATTTTTCAAAATAGCTACTCGTATTTTCATTCTAAACCACAAAATAGTAGATATATTTACAAAAGGATAGCTTTTGTTGTTTTTGTATTTTTCGATTTCTACATACTGTATGAAGATCACATAGTACGTAGACGTACCATACAGGTCCATATTATCGTAAGCTCATACAGCACTGACATATTATGGCCTAGTTCTTCATACCATATGCGTGCGCGTGTTATTGGTATTTGTGGCTAATAATTGAAATATCGACTTTCAATTCTTTCCTATGCTATACTTTTTCGATTTTTTTTTTTTTCAATGTTTTGCTTTTGATACTGTTTACTCGAACAATTAGCGGTTAATGTTGCGTGTGATTTTTTTCTTTCTAGGTTATGTCTATTTTTTTTTTTTTTTCAACCTCTGTTCAAGCGATGGATGAAGTGATTTCCGTTCTTCTTTTACTTTCGCATCGTTATCATCGAAAACGAATCGTGGGCGTTATTTTGGAATACTGTGCTGCAAAATGTTAAGACTAATACAGCAAAAAATTTCGACAATTATTTTTCAAAAATATTTCGCATATGGGACTGAACAGTTGTGCTGCTCGAAAGGTATATCCAGGGCACCGATAAGCTCTAATCTTAGCTCCTGTAGCTCAATTTAGAGGCACTACGCTCGACCTGATTTTCTTCATAGTTAAATGGTATGGGGGAACCTATCATATACCCCCCCCCCCTTTCAAATACTCTATAAAACTGATTTTGGATACTTTCAGTGCAGTAGAAGTAACAATATACCTAGACAAAATGGTTACGGAAGGGTTTTTTGGCTCATCGTACTCGCAGAGGTGCTTTATTAAACTTACCCAAAATCCTCAAAAATCCTGCTATTCCATCTCCCCTTTTTAACTGCTTTTTGTGGAGCCCTGGCTCCATAAAGTGACTTTATTGTAGAATTGCAAGTGAAGTATCAAAGAGTTGAAAAATTTTATGCTGATTACAAATATTCTACTTAAAATACCGATACTTGTTTCAAACCTTTCTAAAAAAAAACTGTGATTTTCCAAAGAGCATGATCAGGTAGGAAATTTTCGCCCTCTACTCACTAACACTTCATATGAAATAATGAGCACGGAATAGCGCATATCGAGGACTACAGGAAGGGCCATTGGAGAAGTAGTAGTTCCCAAATTTTTAACGGTGACTTTTCAGATATTGGAGGCCAACTTTCATCCTATAGCTTGAAAATTCCACCCGAGAGCCAATTCATCACTTATAACTGATCACGCTCTTTGGAAAATAACAATTTTTTAGACTTTGGGTCCCAAAAATTACCGGTTTGAAAGAAGTGTCAATATTTTAAGTACAATATTGGTACTTAATCCGAATAAAATTTCAATGCTCTTTGATGCCTCGCTTGCAATTTTACAACAGTACCGGAGGGAGGGGGCAGGGCTCCACAAAAACCATTTAAAAGGAGGGATGGAATTGCAAGATTTACGAAGTTTTTGGAAATGTTTAATAACGCACTTTCACGAGTACGATGAGCCAAAAAAATCTTCCTTAAATCATTTTTTCCAGGTTTACTTGTTTTTTCACCTTTTTCTACTGCACTATTTTGATTCTTTATCAATTAGTTCAAAAATGAAAAATTTTTGTGATTAATACTCCACTGCAACCCCTCACCCAAATTGGTATATGGCTGAATTTGGACCTGATCCATAATCAATCTAATGATACTGGCCAAATTTGAGCGATTTTGGTCGGTAAAGAGTCGAGTAAATGATTTTAATCTTGATGGGATGGAAAATAAATAAATAAGTACAAATAAATATCTGAATATCCCAAAACGGACTTGATGGTTTACCAGGACTCCAAGAGCCAAGACGAATCTCCCCCCCCCCTCTTCCATACGGCGTACATTAATACACCGTTATAACTTTTACATTTGACAAAATGACATACGAAGAAAATCAGAAATAAAATCAAGAATTATCCTGCCAAAGACGTCATAGAATTAAACAATTGCATTAGCACAGACGTGTAAAGGCCAAGGCGCAAAATTTTTGTGGGGGGGGGGAGGAGGACCACTTCCACTAAGCATACGTCACGCAACCAAAAATTAATTAAATCGAAAAATTTTACTTTTTTTTAATTCACTCCATTTACCACGACAAGCTAGGCCTGAAGGGTTGATCGAAATTCACGAGAGGGAAACTGAACCCCAGTATGGGTAATTTCGAGTTCAGTGGTGCCTTTTGGAGCACCCTTTTCTTTTCCACATAGATAGCGCTGCACAGGAATCTACAAAAATAACTATAGTCCGTTCCAATCGAGAAGAGACTAAATGAGCTCAATTATGCAATTCAATTTCCCATTTTCAAAATGCATTTTTTCGCTTAATTCTATTGAAATTTTGTAATGAAAATGAGGTAATAATAAAAACGACCAGTCATTGAAATAACCACAAGAATGCGCATTGTTTCAGCGATGTTTTGGCTAAACAAAGAGCAAAATTATTCATAAAAAATGGTAGATTTTAGCAGCAGAAATAAACATATTTAGTCCTGTATCGATCGGTACGCGGACTATAATGAGAAATTTCAAGATTTCAATCCAATCACGTGACGAACTTAGTAGGCAAAAATTTTTCCCACAAATTTTCTCACGTACACATTTCGCGTATCTTCATTATTGAAGAGGCAGCATACTTTTGCTGCATTTTTGGTTATGTAGCAACTTTGCCTAGCTTGATTATTTGAAGGGGCTTATAAAATTCAAACGAATGTTGCCCCTTCAATAATGAATATAGGCAAAATGTGTATATAACAAAAATTGTAGGAAAAATTTCCATCTACTAGGTTCCTTACTCTAGTTGATGATTGGATCAAAATTTTGAGATTGCTCATTTGTTATATTTTTAGGTCCCTGTACAGCGCTACCTATGAGGAAAAAGAAAAGAGAGGTGGCTTTGAATGGTACTGTTGAACTTGCATCTCTATGCTAATGCCATTTCTTAACTCTGATGACTTTTGCGGTTGGTTATCAGGGTAATAATTCAGCAAATAAAAGGTGTAATGATGTTTATCACTGAGAAAAAACTTATAACGTAAGATTCGAATAAGAAACACTCGAATGAAATAAACTCATCACTTATGAAAGTTTCGTCGTTTTTCTTTCATCTTTTACCACACTCGACACGAACTTATTCGTAACAAATGCGCGTAATTTGCAAAAGATATAAAACAACGATAGCTTTCAGTCGCAGTCGAACTGCACATCGTCGCCATCATCATTCTCATCAACATCATCATCATCATCACCACATAACCACAACACATTCTTACAAAGAATAAAGCCCACATGTAAACAATTCGTGTCAACCTTAATGAACAGAAATAATATCCCAAAGCATAACGACAGTAACGCGTGCTTTACTCAGAATCCGAACACGCAGAAGATGAAGCGAAGGCGAGAAAAAAAAACTTCATCTTCGAACCACAACATATTTGTAGGATAATTTACGTGCGAAAATTTATCGTTCGTAACAAAATTATCGCGTACTAAAAATTTCATCTACGATATGTAGTATGCACATTACATATATGTTCTACTCGGAAAGCATATCGTGAAGGAAAAAAAAAAAAGGTGATAAACCAGCGTTGAGAAGAGGGGTAGGTACGAAGACAAAGCAGGCCACCGCTGAACCGAACGACGAACAGCCGAGGTGCGGTGGTTCGAGGTTTAATAAACTTGCAGTTGCACATGATTATCTGTTATTGCTCGAATGCAATGTTGCCATGTTCTATACGACGGCGGCGTTGATGATGGTCTTCATCTCGTATGCCGTCTTCTGGGCGGCGGTGGCGGCCTGCCGCCGCCACCGCCGCGACGATATACGGAGAGCTCTTCTCTTCGTGGCTGTAATATTATTATTATAGCCAGTATTATTACAGAGTCTCCGACTGTGTTATTCTTTTATCTACTCGTCGAATAACAGCTGACTGGCGTCTGATTTCGTTTTACTTTTTCCATGGTTGCGTGGGTCATCGACGTGTCTCACTACGGTCGTTTCAACCAACCGATTGATACATAAACGCATATATTATATGAATAACGGTATACGAGTGAGTGAGTACGTAGTACGTACTCTCTCGACTCATTAAATCAACACACGAATACGATTCTTTTCTCATAATTACCTGGTCGATTATCTAAAGGAAGAGCATCACCATCAGCGAAAAATAAAAATAAAAATACATATAAAACAGCGGCGACGCGGCGTATACAAACAACAACCGCAGAATATGTACTTGAAAAGGCGAGCGAATCTTCAATACGCCAATTAATTACATCGACGAGTTGTTTTTTTCCCTTCCTTGAAACCGACCAAAAAAAAACAGCGAAAAAACAAAACAAAAAAAAAAACTAGAACAACTTGTCCTTCTCCTACCGAAACTCGCTTACCAGCTGCAATTCGTACAATTTAAATAATTAGGTAAAATTTCGTCGATTCCCCTCAACCGCACCCGCATTCAATATTCCTAATACATATGCCGAATGTTGAAATTTTACCTCGCTTAAAATATCTACAGGGTCTTTTAGGGAGAAAAAAAAACATCTGTAATTCTTTTTAAAAAAACGTAGAAAAATACTGAATTTAACGCTTACAAAGATATATTTTTACATTCGCCAATTTGTTACGTATTCACAAAAAAAAAAAAAAAATGCTTTCGAAGCCGAATTTTTATTTAAGCTCGAGGTATTACAAGTCAATAAAAAAAAAAAAACGTGTTTTTCATCTTTAAGCGTATAGAATTGGGAACTTTTGGCGCAGATATCGCACAAACTAAATTTACCAAAAAAAAAATCAGATATTTTTTCGCTGGTGAGGTCGATTTCAAGTTTTTTTTTTTTTT
Source organism: Ferrisia virgata (assembly GCA_900060175.1). Taxonomy (NCBI): domain Eukaryota; kingdom Metazoa; phylum Arthropoda; class Insecta; order Hemiptera; family Pseudococcidae; genus Ferrisia; species Ferrisia virgata. Next base: position 11,434 of record FIZR01013628.1, on the reverse strand, counting down.
TGCAAGAAAGATTTTCATCCAGTAAAAATTAGCACTAAGCCATAGACTACTTTATAAGCAGATTTTTTTTCACATGATTGTACTACACCACTCCCTGAACAACATAATATCTGAAATCAGACAGAACCAAAGTAAAGCATCTGCCCCAATACCCACATGCATGCGCCTCCTGAACACGTTTTTCTCAATAATTTCGTTATAAATCAAGATACAAAAAAAAAGTCAAATTAAAAAATGTAGCTGATCATATATCCAACCAAAAAGATTACTAAACATTCTTCTCAAAAACTGATACGAGCGGTGTAAAATTAATTTCAAAGCAACGTGTCCGTAAACGTTCGATTTTGGCTTTTTTTTCGAATAATAATAGGCCAAGTACGTCTGTTCTCAGAATTTCAAAATTTTTCGCGAAACATCATTAAAAATTTTATGGTCAGAAAATTTCATCCACCTATGTTTAGAATATTGAAAAAACGCATTTTTGAGGGAAAAATTGGAGCAAAAATTATGGCTTTAATCTGATGTTGAGGGTATAGATGGGCGTAACTTTTTTCGAAATTTTTCACTCCTTAGCAGGCGAGAAATGGACGAAAGAAAATTTTGAATTGCTCCAGATGTTGGCCTCCGGGAGATACATATTCTTTTTTTTTCTCTCCAAAGGAATGATGTGTTTTAATAAGTACAATTTTTACAAATGTTTCTTCACAGGTGAGCCCTTTAAAAATTAAGAAAAAAATGCTCGAAAAAGAGATTTTCTCCAGAATAATTGCTAATACGTTAAAAATGAAAGGAAGTCAAGTTGTTCAGTGTAAAATTCTATATCAGATTATGCCATTAAAATGTTGACTAAAGAATACAAATATAGAATTGTGCGTAGGGGCGGGTGCACAAGGGGAGGGGGAAGGGAGGTGTAAGGATACAAATAACGTGGGGTTGAAAAGTTTCTATATTTGCAACCTGTGCCGATATAAAATCATAGCAGAGTCGTACCGAACTTTTCGCAGCTTCGAATTGTGGGGTCCAGCATCACCACCAGCCCACCTCCCATTTTTAGGGCAATATCGAGGTTGATGATGTTCATATGGTTTTCACATAAATTGAACCAACTGAACAAAATAATGAAGTTAGATTCACAATTTCATCTCAACTTATCTTCATTTTCGAATGTACGAAGCTACTAACGAATTTTTTTAATGAAAATGAATTTTTAGCCAGATTTCCTATGTCATATTGTCAATTAAAATCACGATATTACAGACCGTCGACCTATTGCGGATGGACGGGGGAGTACTTAACGAAATCCATTTTTGTGTCCTAGAAAACCATTGAGAGCACTATTTTATTTCACCCCCCTCACCCCTCCCAAACTGAAATCCTTTGCTCAACTTGATATCGACCAAAATCAGTCAAATTTAGGAAGTAGTCTTAGATTGGCGGCAAATTTGATATTTTTAAAAAGGGATGACCTTAAGTCAAAATTTGGTAATGCCCAAATTTGGGGGGGGGGGATGAGGAGCAAGAATCACAAAAAGTGTTCCTTTTCATGCCAAACGATAGAGAATCAAAAGTTTTATAGCACATCCAAAAATCAGCTTCCTAGGTCAATTAGGACGGGGAGATACGGAGGGTTTCTCAGTTTTTGACCTGGAAAAAAAAACTATTCCACGTATATCTTCTCTACAAATTGAGGTAGGCGGTTGAAATTTGGCATATAGGTTTAGTAAATACCCTAGATGTGGCTTTTGCAGATTTCAACTTTACAGTCGCCTTGCACCTCCCCACAGTGAGTAAAAAGTAGTTTTTTGTTTAGGTTTTCTAATTTTTTGAATTTGTACTACGCATATCTCGCCTTGAAATCGTTTCAGAAGGTTGAAATTCGACATATAGATAGATGTGCCTTTTAGGGGTTTTAGGTGTTCATTCCTCTTGCCCCCTCCCCGTCTCAAAAAGTGGGGGTTTGGTCGTTTTTTTTTTATATTTTCAGTTTGTTCCACGCATATCTTGCCTTCTAATTGAGCTGGGAAAATGAAGTTCAGTATGTAAATTTAGCAGTCGTCGTAAATGTGCCTTTTTGAGGTTTTACAATGTTCACTCCAATATTTACCTGTACCCCCTACCACTATTGAAGAAAAAATATTCCCGAACGCGATTTTTTTCATTCCATGGATAGACATTTCCCTTATCTACGTTATTTTACGAAAATCAGGCTCAAAAAGCAACGCATTGCAACGCTTTTTCTTTTCTTTTTCAAATCTATAACAATATCCAAACGCGGATAGGCATCAATCGAGATCAAATTGTGAATTACGCCTTCAACTTATCAAAAACGATCAAGACGAGTTTAATCCTGATATTCAAATTTAGTAATGTTTCAAAGAGTCGCGAATATTGCAACTTCATCAGTCTTCAGCCAATCTCTTCTCATTTGCTAACCTAGCAAAAAACCTTCCATAAGTTCACCAACTATCTCACCATACTTCGTAAGCTTATTTTCGAACATAATGCAATAGTCACAACAAACCATAAACTGCCTATTTCTTTTTTCCATGCGCGAAATTTAATACCTAAATTTTTTTTTAGCAGACATTTTTGCGTGAGCATTAATTCAAAAATATCCTGTACAGTGTAGAATAATACAGTAAGGCAGCCAGCATTTCTACGTTATAGGCAGCTCACATAACAACGAACAAAAGGCTGGTTACGAGCGTGCTATTGCACCCCTTGGTCGAAGCGAATACAAACGGCGCCAAAATCCGAGGCCCAAACCTTGATTTTCTTTTAGGCGGCGACGGCCTGGACGCCTCGTCTACGCCGGTGTTCGTGACGAGCGCACATACAAAACGGAAGAAAGAGCTTTAAAACTCACCCGTCGCCAGTGCAATCGGATGCAATATGAAATTCCCTTAGGGTGCGATGCAAGTTTAATGACCCTTTATTCATTTTTCCACCATATACTATGTATTTATTACATGGTTCGCTTGTGGTTGTCGCGCGAATATTTTTTTTTCCTCGCCGCTTCTCCGCTCTCTTTCATTCCTTCGTGTTGTGTGTGTAAGTTCGCAAACAAAATTTTCTATTACATTGTCGAGTTACGTATAGCGAAAAACACAGACCTATATGCTTTGTCTGTTACAACAACACATAACAAAGCTTTCCAACTTAATCTTTGGAAAATCTACCCTCTTATAAATGTATATATATACATGGAAAAACTAACAGCAGTATATATATAGTCGGAAATTAAGTATTTATTTGAACGAAGGTTCGCAATTGGAAAATCTTCGCCGACGAGATTTCTTTTTTTCGCTTTTTCTTAATAAAAAGTGTAAATACTTTCACTATTTCCAATTCAAATTACTACACACAAATCGTATAGAATTGAATTTATGGTAAAACGACGTTGACTCATGAACCAAATATTTCACCGAATCGTATTAATGTAACGAAAGTTAATCTACGAAGAAGAAAAAAAAAACAAAACAAATTCTTCGATATCCTAATGAGAAAAATATACGATAAAATTACCATTTTCTTGAAATCATAGTTTAACTACTTATAGGCAGTCAGTAAGCTAACCTAGCTAGTTAGGTACCTCTCATGTCATCTATATTACTGAATAATGTATTTGTAGAAAACATTACCTTAATGATAAAAGTATTTCTAACCTTATCTATCGAAACTCTCCAACTCACGCAAATACCCAATCGCTTTCACGCGAGACAAAAATTCTTCCCAATGTTTGGTCAACGGAAATGCACATTGTAATATCTCAAACAGATAATAGTTACGTATAGATATTGTGTTCTAAGTATAGGAAATTTTTTTATCGTTTATCCTTGAATAGAATATGCTTTCCTTCCTCACTTTTTTTTTTTTTTTTTTTTTTTGACGATCAACTTATAACTTTTATATGTCTTCAATGTGACGTCATCACAAGTGCGAAACGAAAAAAACATTGTTTTTAATTTAATATTTCGAAAAATCACACCTTGAAATGTAATTTTCAATAAGTCGTATTTTTACAGCTTAAGAAATGCAAATCCAACGATATAATTCATAAATTGAATTACGACGATTTTCGAATAATAAAAAAGAAATTTCAAAATGAATTATTTCTTCATTCCAATCGTAGGTCGTACGGAATAATTTTCTAAAATTACGAAATCAAATTTCTTTCAACGTAACGGTATAAGTGAATTAAGTATGATCAAAACATCGTATCTTTGAATAGCAAACGGTTACTTTTAAAATACCTAGATTTTCAAGAATAAAATACGCTAGAACTTATCATAACACAAGAGTAATTCAAACTGAAAGAAATCTACAGCAGAATACGAAAAATTGCATTTTTTTGGTGAGACACGATGATCAAAAGTCACGATTAAATCAAGTTTTTTTTTTTACTTTCAGGTTTGTATACAAATGGGAGGGGAGAACTGTGGCATCAGTGAGCCCCAGACTCTCACTTCAAGGTTCAACTTTTATACTTACATATTGTAATTTTCGCTTAATTCAATATTTGACCTTTGCCAGTCTTACCCCCTCATATATTTTCATCTCCCTTTGAAATTTCCATTTTATCATATCGTTGTATACTCACGAGCATCTTTACTCTTGGGGGTCAAATTCACACGCAGAATTATCACTCTTAAGTATTAATTCGATTCGTACTTTTGAACAATGTTTAGCCTAATTTCACAACCTACGTTTTCGCTGCTGATTTCATTACCTATTGGACACTTTGTTTTGGTAATGCTGAGGATTTATTCGGTAAAGGTAAACGTGCCAGTAGCGACCACCTCAGGCATCATATATTTTAGATCATGTAAGTTAAAATATAGTCCATGAATAATACATAAATCAAAAAATAACTTACTGATTCACATATTCCATCATTCTAAAATGAAAATGATACAAGTACTCACCTGAAACAAATACAAAAAAATAATTAGTGTTTAGATTTAGCCTATTAAGTTTGGTTGAAAATTCTTAATATATAAATAAATAAAAATTCAACACACTTCAGTGTATTTAGCTCTTTGAGAATTATATAAGTAAAAATTTGCTCACAATTGAATCAATCGATAAATGTAAAATAATTAAAGCTTGAAAAATATATTAATTTTTCAGTAATTTAGGTAAATTGCAAAAAAAAATCGATGATTCATTAAGCATAAAATTTTCATTCCTATCAATATAAATTCTAAGATATTTCAATTTTAGTTTTTTTTTTTTTTTTTTTCAAAAATCAGAGCGGTGATGAAAAAATTGTGAAATGACGTCAAATGAACGTTCTAAAAATTTCGGATCCCTGACTTGACCCTTGACGTCTCTCAAATTGATTTCAAATTTCATATTTTACAAAAATCAGATATTTTTTTTTGATATTTTTGGTAATAATGGATCGTAGAAGATCACATAAGATCGAACAAAAATTCAAGATTTTTGGTCTTACGCAATCTACTATAATACCAATTTTTTTTTTGATTAAAAAGAATTTTTTTCGATTTGTATATATATATATATGAAATTTATTCGAAGTAATTCAGTAGCGTTCAGAAGTTCACTTTACAAATTTTGTCACCCCCTCTTCCCACCATTTGAAATAAACGGTAAAATTGAAATACTGCAAAGGCCATTTCAACCAAATTTTTTTTCTAAGTCATAAAAATCTCCTTCAAAGTACTTAAAAAATTGATTTTGAGCATAGATAATTTTCGCATTGAATTTTGAAAAAAATCCAATTTTTATAATTATGTTTCTATCTGTGACATTCTAATTGAGGTAATGGAGTTCTACGATTTAATCGAAATCTTCGACCACCAGAACAGTAACCTAGAAATTTTGAAATGTTATATTGATATGTGGTTTTTAAGAACACCAATATCATTTTTCAGTGGCGTAACAATTGTCGACTATAAAGGGGGAGGAAGGGTTTACGGGATTTTTTTCAGAAAGTCAAAAAAAGGCGGAGATTTTGCAAAATTTTGAAGGTATTTTACTTTCTTTAACGTGTAAACATGAATTTTTGCGTGAAAAAATCACTCGAGGGGAGGCTCGTCCTCTCTCTCTTTTTACGCCACTGACATTTCTGCAGTTTCTTTAGCTTTGAACATAATTCAACTTATGTTACTGGATATCACGAATAATGAGTTTTGCCCTTCTTTTGAGTTTCATCAAATGTAAAGACTTCCAAAAAAATTCATTATCCTACGCGATAATCTGGCGAATTTTGAGTACTGTCCTCCTTGTGAAATTTCTTTAGAATTTTGAGTCTCTCAAAACACTATGAAGTTGCAATTAGAACATCAAACAATGCAACGCAAGAAATCGAATAATTTCAAATATTGCCCCCTCCCCTCTAGACCCCTATGATGAAATCGAAATGGATTTAACAGTGTGGTACAAGTGTAATTTTTCTATGCAAATGCGTGAAGACTAGGATATTTGTGGAGTGGATTCAAAACAATGTGGTCAAAATTTCAGCCACCTATCCCTTGTAGAAGTTTCAATCCGACTCCAAAATGGTTCAAAATTTGAAAAATTATTAGAAATAGTTTAGTACGACAGATTTTTGAACGTGAACCACTTTTATAAGGCCATATAAAATGTGTCAATTTGTTTATCATAAAAAAAATTATTTAAACCCCCCCCCCCAAATTTAGAGAGCTGGGTACTCATAAAAAGGGAAGGTTATCAATTATATAATCCACCTAGCCGATTGGAAACGATTTTCCATGCCTTGCTTCTCTATTCAGGGGTTTTCATTTTGCCATTTTTCCATATTTTCATCAATTTTACGCTCCTATTGAGAGCAAGACAGTAGTTAGAAATTTCCTCAAATGGGCTAGTAAGGTTATTATTTTGATAACTTGTATGAGAAAGTACCCAATTTTCTAAATTTTTTCTCAATTTTTACAATTTTTTTTTGATAATAAACGAATACGCCAAAAATTGGCACATTCGATATGGACCTATAAAGGTGGTTTACCTTCAAAAATCGTCTCAAATGATTTTTTTTCGGCAAAACCAGTAATACCAGAATTATTTTTAATAAAATTTTTTTCAAATTTTTAACCATTTCAGAGCAGAATTGAAATTTCTACAAGGGATGGAGAGCTGAAATTTTTACCACATTCTTTTGACCCTACTCCACAAATACTGTGCTCTATTTTGTTTCGATTTTCGAAAAGTTTAAAAACAGCCCAGCCTGCTGAAGACTTTTAGCACCGAGAAATACAAGAAAGTAATTCTAGAAAATTTTTGGCTTCGTGCCCTCTTTAAGATAATCGCTTCTAATACAGTATAGTTTCAGCGACAATGCACATTCCCTGATTAATTTTAAAAATTGAACAACTTGAATTTGGGGTACTTTTTATACACGTATTTCCGTTAGAATCACAACATCGAGCTATGTAGTTCCATATGTTGATCAAATTGTCCTACACCCTCCCTTCCCCCCAAACCAACCATATCTACACTACTCGCATCGTATACATAATGCACATATGTATATGTTGTAAAGTATGCATCACAAATTTCGTCACATTCACATCGTAAAGATATCGTTTATTTCTCCCTTCAAATCCGTGTGCTTTTTTATCGCAATGATAATACCACGAGGGAAAATCAACATAAAGATTCAACGCGCAAACGCCATTTTCCAGCAACAATGGTTGCAAAAAAAACTTGCATTTGATGACTCTTCCTTGCGAATGAATATGAGTTTCTTACGTAACCTCGTTACCATTATTATTCGAGAAAACCAATTAGACTCGTGAAATTACAATCCATTAAATCTCGAGACTCGAAGTGTTTTTCACGTTTAACTTGCACAGCCAAGCCGTATTGTTCGCTATACATACATAAGTGTATAATACCCTATACAACAAACCAAATACCACGGGCAATTTTCATATATACAACACAACAGAGTATACGAAGAGAGAAGTTTTTGCAATCGAGCTCATAAACGTCAACGAAACGTACTTTTTGCAATTTTCGTTAATTTTATTTCGACGCGTGTACTGTGTATCACACTGTACTGTAAGGTAAGTATCTGAAGCGTAACTAATTCTGCATTACAATTATAATCGTTGACCAGCACCTGCATGTACAGACAATTATATGTACCATATACATACATATAATGCAATGTACACCTCGTGTAAGTACTCTCAATATTTAAACCAATTGATTTATCTCTTTATTTTTTCAGTAATTCGTTTCCTTTACTGTACACAGCATTATTCACAATACGAATTTTCCATTTGGAAAATTACAATGTATTGGAATTCGATTCGAAAAGCAGTCCGGCTAAAGAGTTCGATTACCAGGAGTAGTGTACAACTTTCTCAGCGGAATACGCCACAACATAACATGAATATACGAGTAAAATCTGATTTGGCGTTCATGTTGGAATAATAAAGTTTGCAATACGACAACTTTACTTCTTTATTCGTGCCGCGGATTAGAAAGAAGAGAGAAAAAACTGAACGCGAAAACGATCGACTTTTGGCAATTCTCTTTTAGCTGATCGAAAGACGAATGCCGTTGGGTAATATAACGAGTAAATGGAATATTATAACGCGGAAAATTCCATCATATCCTATACACATGTATATATATATATATCGACTAAATAAGTAAATGAAACTATACCGGCGAAAAAACACAAGGCTACCAAAAATTAGTATCTGAAGAAAAGTTACGAAAATGTAATAAAATATACAACAACGCTAACTATACATCACACATAAACTATTCGTGTAATAAAAATATTTTCAATACGTCGAAAATTATGCTTAAAAAAATATACCAAACATAGTTTACGTACAAGTATCTATCCGCGAACATAATTTCATTTTCTCAATATTAACTAGAGATTTATCGACAAAGAAAAAATCCCACCGCATGAAAGAATGCGCCCTCAAAATGGAATTCCGTTAAATGCTGGCGAGTTAGTATAAACTATTATTTTCTACAGGGATTTACGCATAATAAGAATTATAATATACGCGAACTTTAACGTCACAAAAATACAACGAGATAATTTTTAATTTTAACAAAAACTAATACTCGAGTAAAAACAATAACGTATTATGAAATGCGTTATTCAATTCCCGCATCGGGTTAAAATAACTCGTTGGTAAATTTCATCGAAAAATATCGATTATCCAACAAGTATTACTTTCTTTGCCAGTTTCAGGTCGAACTAGGTATCTCTAAATCATTATTAATTAAAATTAAATCCTGTATAAGCTCTTCTTTCAAAGTAAGTAGCCAAGTAGTAAGTACGTAACAAGAATCTAGTATTTAGACGTTAAGGAACGCTCGAAAGCTGTTCTCAAATAATAATCGAGAGTGTAGTTGGTTGGATTAGAATTAAAAAAAAGAAAAAATCAACTGCAACGTAAAGCATAAGATACTCGTACACAGGTAAAGATACTAATATCCTTTGTAAGGTGAAGTGAAAACAAAACTTAACACTTCGAATATTAGGCTAATTTAAGCTAAAATATCCCCTCCTTCACCGGCAACGAAAGTTTAGCTCAGTGTGTCCCTTTACATAGATATTTTATTACTTTTCCAAGTAAAATCAGTTTAGAAAAAAAACCACAGTTTTCTATTTACTAAAGTCGAAAAATTATTTTTTAAAACACTTTTTTTCTTTATTTCTCCCCCCCCCCCTCCTTCCCCTCCCTTCACCGTCATTCGAATAAAGACGCTGTTTGAGATTCTAAATCTTATTACATAATACATTTTTCGAGTAAAGGTCTCTGTCAAAATTGCTGAATCTCGGTTGAATGTCGTTAAACAGATTTTTCCGTTTCACTTGAGAACACTTCGAGCTAAAAAAAATTCACTTAGAAACAAAATTGTAAAAAGTTAAATTTTGGAAAATTATTCAAGCTTTTTGAAAGGTCAACATTAAAGTTTGCAAATTTCGTCCCATACAATTTTGTTTTAGAGTGAATCCTTTCCACGACATATTATTATCGAGTAAAATTGAAAAATTCGTTCACGATCATTCAAAAAAACGAGACAGCTGAACTTTGCATTAATAACCAACAACCTTTGCTAGTATTTGGCCAAAAAATTAATTATTAAAATGACTTAGAATCTTGAATAGCATCTTTCCAACGGGGCACTTTTCCAACAAAAATTATTAATAATTGGCCTGATTTTTTATGTCATATTGTCAATGAAAAATTGAAAACTAGGCTACTACTACGGACTATCGACGTATGGCAAATGGCGAGGGTGGGGGTGGGGGGGTCAACAAAATATATTTTGGCGTAAGACCATTGAGATCATTTTTGGCCATGCCTGATATTTATTATTTTTTATTTTCTCAAAACTAAAAATCATCTGCTCAGCTTAGTATTAAGTAAAATCGCTCCAATTCGGTCAATCGGCTCAGTTTGGCGGCGGATTAAATATACATATGAAAGGGAGCAACCTTAAATCAAAATTCAGTTATGCCCAAATTTAGGGGACGGGGTGCTGAGGGGTCAAAACCGTAAAAAAATGTTCTTTTTTGAGCCAATCGATAGAGAATCCAAAGTTGAACAACATATTCAAAAATCAGCTCCCTACTTCAATTAGAAAGAGAGAAGTGAAGCTTTCCCCCCTTTGACCTTGAAAAACTGTTATTCCGCACGTATCTCCCTTCCAAATTAAGTTTTAGAGGTTTTAAGTTGATATGTGAATTTAGTAGGGCGTTCTTGATGTGCTTTTTGGGAATTTCGACTTTTCATCTCAATTGCCATCCACTCACATTCTTTCTAATTTTTCGAGTTTGTGGCAAGCTCATTATCTCCTCTCCAAATTTCAGTAGGGGGTTGAACATTGATAAGTAGATTTAATAACGGTCGTAGAGATGTGCTTAGGCGGGTTTAAGCTATCGTATACTTCGACATGTTACGGAATTCACAAAATTTTTTTATTGGTCATTCTCATTGAACTTCTATTTGGTAGCAGATACCTCAAATACCTATACTGTTCTGATCACCCTATACACAGTAACTACCTATAATAGCACCACGCGGTCAATTTTTTTCTTCGCTTTAACGTCAATGTTCGCATAATTTTGAAGAATGTTCGTATTTAATGACGCTAATTTTTACGCGAAAAATTATGTCAACACGGTCGACAAGTAAAGAAACGAGGCACCAAGCATATCGAATGACGTTTTCATTCGCTATCGAAATACTGATGTTAGTCTGTGGTTTCTCACTCCTCTTCGAGTTCAACGTACAAGCGACGAACTAGTTTTTCTTTCTGAGAATCTGAGTACCAGTCAAAAATTCAAGTTTATTGAAAGTACATGCACGAATTTTTTAGCCTGATTTTTCCATGTCATATTGTCAACGAAAACTACACTATTAAGATCTATCAACGGTCGATGGGGGGAGAGCGGCATATCAACAAA
>FIZR01013624.1:0-15447 GCA_900060175.1 Ferrisia virgata | reverse complement strand
TGTAAGCTTTTTCACGTTTCTCCAGTAACAGTTAGTTTATATAATCATCACATTTTATAAAAATGTTGAAGGAGGAGCGGCATTTTCTGAGTTCTGTGTAAGTAAAGAGTTATTGCCGCCTTTAGAAATTTGCCGCCTTGGGCTCGCGCCCATAATGCCCGTAGGGTAAAACCGTCTCTGATCCTACGTTTTGGATGAGACCTTTTACTTCGTCGTTAAAATATTGTAAATACGTTTTGTTGGTTTTTTAATTAAAATATAAACTGGAAAATATGTAGTTTTTTTTATGAGTTCCAGTAAAGTTACAACAAGGTATCGGAGCCCAGTATTTTTTGTAAAGCTTCAAATCTGATTTAGAATGAAGGAATGGTATTTTGAAGAGTCACAACTTTATGTATGACATTCTTAAGGGTTCTAGCTCCAGCTCCATAGATTGGTATGATATTTTCGAGGGGCTCTCCAGTTTTGGCTCCTGAGCCTAATACAACCTTTTGCCTTGTTCCTGTTATCATTGCCCACAATGGTTAATCCTCTATTAATAATTGGTCCATTGAGTCTTCGCTAATGTGAACATTTGGACTAGTGTGCCACCATAATCCACAACAATACATTTGAAATATACTACACCAATATTTGAAACATGTTAAATGGCCAACAATCCCTTCAAGGCTTCAGACTTCAGACTTCCTAGTCTGGCCACCTTCGGACTCTACATTTCAGAGCTAAGTTGATAACTTCTTTAAAATTACCCCCTTTTCACCCGGATGCAACAGAGATCAGTGGACTGTATTGATGGTGTACTTGGGATTATCAGGCTAAGGTGTACTAATAATTGTAACAAGTATACTACATCACTGAGCCTCAACTGTGTTCATAGCCTTAGGTACCCTGACCCACAGGAACTAGACTGGTACACATGACCAGTGGGGTGTCATCCTACCCCAGTTCTCTTCATTCCCTCTATTTCTATCTACTTCTATTAATCTTACACTATTTTTATCAGGGATCCAAGTTCAACGAAGAACCAAACATCAAAAATGTAAAGAACAAGAACGCAAAATAATAACAACAAAGTTGAATGATTGAAGAACGAAACAAAAACAAGAACAACAAAAGCAATTTTACCAGTTTTGAAGAACTAGCAAAAACGTTGAAAATTCATTTGAAAAAACAAGAATAAGAACAAAAACAACTGTTTAGTCATCTTTTTTTTTTTTGAATTTCAGCATGTAATTCCTTGGTTTGTTGTAATTTGAGCACATTATAGTGATATTTTCCGAGGTCTTACTTTCGTTTTCATCAATTTTTTCATTGATTTGACAACGTTCAGGCAAATTTTCAAAAATTTAAGGGGTTGAGTGGTCGAGCAAAAACCAATCAGAACGAGTACAGAGAACAAAACAAAACCATATACAGAACAAGAATAAATAACAAGAACAAAGTTTACAAATTGTATATAAGAACTAGACTAACAAAATAAAATTTTTGATTTATCAGAACAATAACGAGAAAGAAAACTAAAATTCACTTGTCCTATCATCTCTGATTTTTATTCTTGTTCGCTCTTTGAATTGTGTTCTTTGCTCTAGGATTGGACAAACTTTTTAGAGTGGTTTGAGAAATTTCAAACTGTGAGGTCACAAATCTAACCTTAGTAGTAAGGGTTAGAAAAAAATGTTGATGCCGAAGAAAATCAAGGGCGAAAATTTTCAAAGGCCGCTACTTTTACTACATATTAGAATCATTAAATGTGAGAAAATTTTGATGGGGGGGGGGGGTTATCAATAGCCAGATAAAAACAACAGATTGCTGACTGTTAACATAACTGCAGGTTAAAAAAGGCAATTTGTACTTCTATAAAGAGCTACGTTTGCAAATTTGAAAATAAAGAATGACAGTTCAAATGTATTTGGTTTCCTTTGGCCATGGTCCATTATATCAGATTTTGGTGGAAAATTGAACATCACAAACACAGAATATGGAAATTAATGGAGTCAAAATAATAGTGTTATCAAATTTACGATAGTGACTAGTAAAAAAAAACTACTGTCAATCGATATGTCACATGACTCTTTCACGAGTGAAAAGAATTACCTAATTTTCAATGCCTCACTTCTCAGGGCACATATCTAGCTCCGGTTTTTCGAAATAACTGGTTCTGGCTTTAGAGCTGAGCTTCTCCAGAATCGAGTTCTTTTTATTTTGAATATTGGACTTGGACACTTGAGCCAGATCATTCCATTTCTAATATTAGGCTCTGGCTCTAGAGAATCAGACTCCTTCCATTCTAAACATTGGATTCCAGCTCTAAATCTAGGGCTTCGATATTGGAATTGGGTACTTTTTAATCTGAATATTGGACTTCGATACTTGAGCCAGGTCATTCCAATTCTAATATTAGGTTCTGGCTCCAGACAGCTAGGCTTCTTCCATTTTAAATTATGGATTCCAGCTCTGTAGCTACGGCTCCGATACCTTAAGTGTGGAATTTTCAAACATTGCATCAGTCAAGATTTAGATAGATAGCATTAGTTCATTTCACTTCAAATAACATGAAGAGAACCATCGGCTGATGAAGATGCAGGTATTGAAGTGAACAGCAGAAATTCCCAAAAAGCATATCTAGGATCTTTACGAAATCTAAATACCAAATTTCAGTCCTCTAGCTCAATTGAGAGGGGAGCGGTGTAAGAAACAGTTTTTCTTCGAGGTCAAAATGGCGGAAACCCCTTATATCTCTCTTTCTAATTGACCTAGGTAGCTGATTTTTGGTTATGTTATACAACTTTTGATTTCTTATCGATTAGTTCAAAAATAAAAAAATTTTGGAATTTTTGCTCCTCAGTGCCCGACCCAGATGAATTTTAACCTAAGGCCATTCCCACTCTTATAAGTTTAATCTGTCAGCAATCTAAGATTACTGGCCAAATTTGAGCGATTTTGGTCAGTATCGAGCTGAGCGAATGAATTTAGTTGTCGGGCGAAAAAGTATAAATAAAGCTGAAAACAAATATTTGACATCCTCATCAAAAAAAAAAAAAACATCAATGGTCTTCTAGCACCTCCAAAACAGATTTCGTTGATACTCCCCCCTCCCCCGTCTCTCCATCCTCATCATCCATAGGTTGATGGTCTGCCATAGCCTCGTTTTCATTCACAATGGCACAGAAAATCTGGTTAAAAACATCATTACATAACAGTAACATACTTGCATGCAATAGCCGTCCGTTTGCGAAGGAAATCCGCAACAAAGAAATTATTTTTAAAACGATACCGGTACATGTATGTATAACCCTTACCCTTTCAAGAAGTAAATCTCACTTCTGGCCAAGTTCAAAGCCCTGAATACTCGCACATAACGGAGTAAATTTCGAAGATTAATTTGCCATCTGCCAAAATCGACTGAGAATGAATTAAGCTCGTTGCCATCAATCAAGCAAGTCTACACACTTCGGGAAGAATGAGCATTAAAAAAAAACGGAAATTGCGCATCGCTATTGTATTAATACGAGTAATGAAGGCTCGAACATATGTGTATCAATAACGTAAGATGAAAACGATGAGTAAATTATATAAATAAATATCAGGCCAGACACAAGGCCAGTTGAGAACCGTGCTCCATTATCTTCGCCGGTGCCAGGTAATACCTACACTAATACATATACGTATAACGTACGACGATGGATACAAACAATGAGAGTAATGGGTATGTAGTTGTGTACGTATCTCACATACTTGTGCACTGAGAAAATTGCGAGTACTCACTATTTTTGTACTTCATACTATTTTAGCTAGCTAATACACTCGCACTTACCAACCATGTATTTTGTATAAACTTATAGAATCGATCGCATCGATCGAACGGATCAAAAGTAAAATGATTTTTTCAAAAGTAGAACGATTATAAAAATCAAATTTTAATCACTTTTGACCAGTCAGACAAACTGAAATTTGAAATACGGACTAAGAAAATATCTAAAAAGTCTATTTTCATTGTTTGAAATATGCACATAATTTAATTTCAAAGCTGACTTCATTTCTATCACAGCAAAATTTTCTGTTCAAAAACAAGATTATATACCTACGAATTGTGATCAGCCTCTTTTAAAGACGTAAAATGAGACAAAATCGTTGTTGAAATGAGAGAAAGTTGCAGTTTACAGTTTTTTGTAACGTAAAAAAGTGACAAACATTACTAACAGTACCAGGAGTAAACAGAGGGGTAAAAGTGGCGGTGAGTTTGGACGTTTTCAACTTTTTTCTATGCATCGAAAATTTTGAAATTTGATTTTGTCCAAGACTTTCAACCAACTTTTCTACGTCATATTGTCAATAAAAGCCGTCAGACTATCACAAATTGTCTACCAATGGTAGAAGATAGTGGCATATCAACAAAATCTGTTTTGGGATTCTAGAAGACCATTTGTTCAATTTTCCTTCTCGTTACCAAAGACTAAAATCATTTACTCGGATCAATATCGACCAAAATCAGCAAATTTAGGCAATGAGCTCAGATTGGCAGTCAATTAGGTACACATGATTGGAGACGAATTTGAGTCAAAATTCAGCCATGTTCAAATTTAGTGGAGAGAATTCTAGGAAAGGAGGGGCGCAGAAGAAATATTTGCTTTTAAGTCAATCGATAGAACATCTAAATTTGTATACTAGATCCAAAAATCAGCCTTTCAGGTCAATTGGGAAGGGAGAATTGAGGGTTTTCTCCTTTTTGACTTTGAAAACAACAGACTATTTCTCACATATCTTCCATCCCAATTGAGCTGCGGAGTTTGGACGAACTTTTTGGAACGGTCAAAGTAAATTTCAGTTGCATGGCCACAGATCTAGCTTCAGTAATAATGTTGAGAGAAAAGAATATTTTCACTGTTTTTATCGCTAAATCTCATAAAATAGTGGTTTCAAAGAGGTAAAAACCACGCTTAAGTATTTCCAGTGTCCAAGAGGTCACTAAGCAGTTCCAGACGATCGGATTTTTCTCCATATTCTAGTGAGTTCATTCAGCCCTGCGTGGAGTTGAAATATGCTCTATAGATTTAGTAAAGGTCTTAGACGTGTTTTTTGAGGGTTTAGATTTTTCAGCTCCATTTCACCCACCCTTCTCCTCGCTTTAAAGAAGTTGTTTTTTGGACAATTTTTCTCTTTTTTTGGAATTTGCGCTATCATAATTCCTCTGCAAATTGAGCTAGAGGGTTGAAATTCGGTATGTAGATTTAGTATGGGCTCTCAACGTGCCTAGTGGAGGTTTAGACTTCATCACAGCTTCAAAAAAATAGTTTTTTGAAAAATCAGGCTCATTTCTCGAGTTTTTGTCCTTCCCATATTGCCCCTCCAAACGGAGGCAGGGGTTTAAAATTTCATATGCACGATCAGTAGGGATGCTGGGATGCTAGATGTGCCTTTTGGGGTTTAAGCTATTCAATTCAATACCTACCTGTACCCCCACTACAGGCCAAGAAAAACATTGCGACGTTTTTTAGCCTAATTTTCTATGCGATATTGTCAATGAAAATCAGGCTATTACGATCTATCGATCTACACCAGACAAGGAGGAGGGAATATTAACAAAACCATTTTTGGACGTATTAAATATTTATTTTTATTCCCCCCCCCCGCCGCCGAACTAAAATCCTTCCCTACTCTGCTCGATACCGATCAAAATTACTCTAATTAGGTTAATCGGCGCAGTTTGGCGGCAGTTGAGAGGATGAATTTGGGTCAAAATTTAATTGCGCACAAACTTGGGGGAGGGGGAGTCAATTGATAGAGAATTCGAAGTTGTAAGACGTACTCAAAAATCAGCCTCCTAGCTGAATTAGGTGAGAGAGATATGGGTCTTTTCCTCTTGGCTGACCTTGAAAAAGATCTTTTCCTCCCCTAACTCCCTTCTAAATTGAGCTACGAAATAGAAATTTGATACATAGATTTAGTATAGGTCCTAGATGTACATACCTTTCGGGGGTTTCCGACTTTTCAACCTTATTGTACCCTCTCACAACCCCCGAAATGTAATTCTTCAGTTGGGTTTTCTTATTTTGTGTGTTAGTTCCTCGCATAACTCCCCCTCCAAATTGAGCTAGGAATTTGAAATTTGGCTCTCACGATTTCAAAAAAGTTGGTTTTGGTAGGTTTTTCTTATTTTTTGAATTTGTTTTTTGCATCTCCCCCCTCCCCCACACAATTGGGCTACAAGGTTTAAATTTAGTATGTAGATTTGTTCATGTCCTAGGTGTACGTTTTGGGGGTTTCGACTTTTCAAACTTATTGCACCCTATTACAGTCCCAGAAATGTAATTCTTTGTTCTTTGAATTACCCCCTCCCCCATTGGACTAGAGGTTTAAATTTGGTACATGATGTCCTAGATGTGTTTTTGGGTAGTGTCGACATCTTAGGCTCATTGCACTCCCTACCCTTATCACTGATTATGAAAAATGTGCTCCTTTTTTTCATTTATTACCCTAAGATTACAAGACTGTACAAAGCATCGTACATATTTTTGCTATTTTTTTTTTTTTTTTGGTATTCTCAATACTATGGAAAAAAACTTTTAACGTATGCTTCCAAATATCTACTCGTGTGTACTATAAATCTATATAAATTATTTTATCGTATAGCATTTTTTCACTGTTACGGTTGATTCAGAATCGTTTCGAAACACTTATTTACACAAATGTTTGAAATTTTGAGATGTAGGTATAGGTACGAAATTTACGAATACCCATTACCTAGTACCTATACCTAACGTACACAACAAGTAAACAGATATTACGTATTACGAGTAGGTAAGACAGAAACATTTTTATTTACATAGCACGATGGAGTGGATAGGAGAAAAAAAAGGTCCAATTATTGGATATTTAACATACCTCTACCTAAACTTTTGAAATCTCTTCGTATGAAATCTTATCCTCTTAAAACTCTTGGAAGTCCATTTATAAAAAAAATGTAGTTTTTTGTACATACAAGTCGAAAAAAAATTTTAAACAGTTCCCCATCAGTGTAAAAGATACATTTTGAACGGTGTACTTCGTTCTTGCTATGCATAATATGTACTTCGCTGATTTAGAATTATTTCATACGCTTATTTGCGCAAATGTTTCGAAGTTTTGTAATAAACCGGCGATCAAACTTACGTATACTCGCTACCTCGACACCTTAAATAATGCATATACGAATAAATTAAACACATATGTAAGCATTACGAGTACAATTGTTTGTATTTGTATATTCTTCAATAAGAAATACTACAGCACGATACGTAATAATAAAACAGGCGGATATACATTGAAAAATTGATACCTGAAAACTTCGCATTTACTACAATATTACGTATTCAAGTTTTTCATTTTCCACCTCCATTTTTCCCTCAAAATGTCTTATTATAATAAATAATTTTTTATTGATATGAAATCGTACCAAAAAATTGAAAACCTCAAAACGCGTATCTAGGATCCCTACTAAATGTACGAGCCAAATTTCAACCTCCTACCTCTACCTCAATTTGGAAGGGAGATACGCGTGGAACAGCCTTTTTTTTCAAGGTCAAAAAATAGGAAGACCGAAGGAGACCGGTTTTTGGATCAATAATGCAACTTTAAATGCTAGGGGGGGGGGTGCTCTTGGGTCCCAAAACTGGGCCACGAAAGTTCTGTACGACTCGTCTACGATTTTATATCGACACTTATAGTAAATATAAAAAATTTCAAAGCTCATTCGGTATTATTTGTTACTTGGTATTTATATGAAAGTTAAAATTTACTTTTTTTGAACAAAATTGCAATTTTTCTTACGTTGAAAGTGGGTCAAAAAATTGGGAAAGGAGTGCTTTTCGACTAATTCAGATACACTTAATACAAATCTGGCGTTCATCTTTCGTTCGAACCTATCGTTCGTATTTTGTTCCTTTACCACGATTTTTGCTCATCATCAACCCCTCCCTCAAATTGGGGCACGACTGAATTTTAACCTAAGATCATACCCAGTCATATAGTATAACTGATCCATTGTCAATCTGAACCTATTAACTGAATTCTGACGATTTTGGTCAGTATCAACCTGAGAGTAAAATATAAAAATAAATTTCTCACATTGCCAAAAATGGGTTCAGTGGTTGTGTACGACTCCAAAGTGGATTTTATTGGTACCCCTCCCCCCTCCCAACTCATTCGTCGTAGGTCTATGGAATGTAATGTTTTCATTGAGAGTATGGCATAAGAAATCTGGATAAGCATAAATCGAATCAATAAATTGGAAAAAATAATGAGTAACAGAGAACGTGAAACCATTCTTACACTTAGCATGACTTTTTATGCCATATTGTTAAAATGAAAACCAGCCTTTGTAGTCGATCGATCTACCATTGATTAGGGCAATATCAGGCCATTAGCATTATTTTTGGGTATGTTAGATATTGATTATAGTATTTCCTTGTTTTATCCCTCCCCCCTCCCCCTGAACTAAAGCCATTTACTCAGCTCGATACCGACCAAAATTACTAAAATTTGATCAATAAGATCAGCGTGGCGATGAATTATAAATGCAGGAATGGAAACGATCTTGGACTAAAATTTGGTCCAGTCCAAATTTGGAGAATAATGTGCTGTAGGGGGGAGGGGAGAAGATCGTAAAAATCGCTTATTTTTAAGCCATGAGAATAAAAAGTTGTAAAACATATACAAAAATTAGACCTCTTTATCAATTAATAGGGAAGATATGAGAGTATTTCGCCTATTTTGGCTATGTAAAAGACCATTCATCTCTTAATATATCTCTTCTCAGATTGAGCTAGGAGGTTAAAATTTGATATTTATCTATAACAGAGGTCTGAAATGAGCATTATGAGGATTTCTATTCTTCAGTACCGTTGCATCCCCTCACAACACCCAAGAAGTTTGTTTCTTAAGAGATTTTTGTTATTCTTCCAAATTCTCCTTCCCATATCTCCCTTCCAAATTGAGCCAGGCGATTGAAAATCACGAATTTATAGATATGCCTTTTACGAGCTTCAACTATCAACTCCAAAATCAACGCCTACTCCTACCACTGTTAAAAAAAAAAAAAAATCGTCTCTTTAAGCCTAAAAACATTTTCTATCAAATGGTAAAATAACTACTTCAAATACGAATTCAGTTGAAGAAAAAAACAACAACAATTAAAAATGAACGTAAATGTTTAGTCACTTGTACAGTAGTATCGATGTATTGTGTATCTTAACCAACTGTACTTGGATAAACAACGAAAAAATGATACATTACTGTCATTTGTTAACATGAATCAATGACTATTCGCCTTGCAACTGTTACAAAATACGATACTCATTTTCTTATAAATACTAGAAAAACTGCTACGAAAAATCAGTATTATTCAAAAACGGGACGTGAATATTTTGAAACGCATATCTACCAATTGTTTAATATTTTGCAGTTAGCTAAAACATAGTTTCAAAAATGTATATCAAACTGTTTTTAATTTCAGTGATACTTGGTAAGATGAAATTCTTTCGATATAGAGCCTTTCGATTCATTTGAAATTCGTTTATAAATTTTTTTTTGGTATTATCTATGGTTTAAGACAAGTGACACGAGTTGAAATAGTTTTTTGGAAAATTATTCGCAAAGAAATAAAAAAAGTTCGAAATAGCATCGATTATTACAAACAGATTTATTGAGTTTTCCACTTCAATACCAAAACGTTCTGAAATTTTCAACAACACAATAATAAAATTATGTAAAAAAATTATTTTTGTGAAAATTCGATTAAAATGTACAAGCGATCTAAGGCAAGCGTGAAAAATTCAGTACCCCAAATACTAAAAGCATACGTACTAAATTCAGTGAATCAAGATGAGTATTTTGAATTCATTTTTCTGAATTTTTTTTTACCATTTTGAACGACTTGCAAGTTGGTAGAAGTTTAGAAAATTGGCCTGCATGTTTTCGATTTTAATATTAGGTTAAGTATTTTCTTTTTTTAAGGTGGGTTATTTATACAAAAGGCTCGGTAATATTATTCCTATTTTGATTTACATAAACAACGCATTTAGTGTAAATGTAATCGATGCAGGTCAAGTAGGTAGCAGGTACCTAGCTACCTACTAGTTTAAATTTTCTTATAACTTATTCGTATTAAAGTGCCTGTTCGATAATTCTAAACATAATTTTGAATGGATAGGATCCATTATCGGTGCAAAAGAACCGTCAGTAGAAGAAGAAAAACAATTACGAAGTTTGTAAACGATTTATACGTATTTTATATAATATTCATCCTAATAAGGGAAATGCCCGACTATCCAAGACTGAAAATTCGGATTAAAGTTGCTCTTTTTCACAACAATGCATAAATGCAATAGTGTAGGCATTTCCCTTAAATCATGAATTATGCATACAAAAACAGTATGAAATGAATAATAAATTTACAGGTTTTGTGAATCTTCAAATATATATTGGCGCATTTAGTATAGCATACTTCGATAAATTCGCATTTAAGAAGACCGATGACTTCAGCAATAATTTAGAAAAAAAATACAGGAAGTATATGGGTAAATATGTATACTTACTCTCTACAATGACGTATTTGTACACTTCATTTTTTTTAGCCTTTTAAAGGAATTACAAGACTTTTAATGTAGATTATGGTCTCGGGGCAAGTATAACCAAATTGTAAAATTTTACGATTTTTAACAAAATTTTATAAGAACAAGTGCTTTTTTACACTATTTTGTAGGTAGGAAGTACCAATAAATAATAAATTACTATTTTTTTCGTATATTTCTGAAATAAAAATTTGTATGCATCGAAAATGGTTAGGGAAGGTTTTCTTCGGGCCATTGTACTCGGGTGAAGGTGCGTTATTAAACACATCAAAAATCCTCAAAAATCTAGTCGTTCCATCTCTCCTTCTGAAATGTTGGGGGGGGGAAGCTACCCCTACAAAATGGCTTCTTTGTAAAATTGCTAGTGGATAATTGAAACGCATTAAAATTTTATGCCGTTTAAACTTATTCTATTTGAAATATGGACACTTCTTCTAAACCTGAAATTTTTGGGGTCCAAAATTTTGAAAAACCTGTTACTTTCAAAAGAACATGTGGTGAATCGGCCTCCGTGAGGGAAGATTTATACGTCATATCAGACATTGGGCTCCAGAAAGCAGGGGTTGTCAAAGCGAAGCGAGGACGAAATTTTAGAGAAAATCGTTCATTTTGAAGAGTTTCAAGAAAAAAAATTAACATAAATGCAAACATTTTGGGAAAGGGGTTCAGATACACCACATCGCCTGCCCCGTGGCTGCGTCCAAACATCTTTATGAAAACGATGACCCAAAAAAAACCTTTCTTAACCATTTCGTCCGGGCTTGGCTTTATTTCCACATCAATTCAAAACATAAAAAATCATGACCCTCGATCTCTGAAGGAAGTAGACGCAATTTACGAGTACTTGAAAATTGTAATTCAAACTTCGATAAAATAGATCTGCTATGAGCTTTATATACAAAACTTTTTATTTGAGGTAGGTAATAGTTTTATTACGAAATATAAAATATGTGTTACAATTTTTTTTTTTTTTTTGCAGAATCTCTTAAAGATTTGTTCGTTACTATTGAATCATTTCAAAGTACAACCGAAAGCGAAAAAAAACAATACAGTAAGTCATAGGCCTATCTAGTTTGGGTTGAAATTTTCTAGCATACTATTTTGATATTCCTTCGAGATTCGCGTAGTTTGCTAAAACGTTTAATTCAAAAAAATAATTTCAACTTGTGACGAGTCAAACTTCAAGTTCGATGTGAACTATAAAACTGCTACTTGAGAAATTTTCAATATCTGAAAAAAAATTGAATTATCGCGACCAAATAAAAAGTTGACTCAAAATACATATTCAACGCGATAAATTCATTACTTTGTTCTGGATAACTTACAGCACAATTTTACGCACCAGCAGTTTGCAACTTTACCTTTCATTTGATTTTTTTACAATCTTGAAAGAACAAAGATTCAAGTATGGTTTGGTATATCTCACGATAAGTGAACAATGTACTTTTTATTTTTTCACATTGTGAGATGAATCGAAAAAAAAAATGGCAATTACTCGGTTTAGCTAGCAAGGTTTGAAAATGCAACACACTTTGAATTGAAATCCTTCCAATCCATATGAAATGTCAACTACCAGAAGCTGCTATGCATTCCCAATGCGAGGCTATTTTTCTGCAGAAAAAATGGAACTTTTCGTTAAGCAAAACAAAAATAACAAAATTACTAACAACGCCCAATTCCTCCAAGAAAAATGCATTTCGAGATGTTGAATCTCGTTATATAGTTCATTTTTGGTTCCGAAGTCAGCTAAACCAGACTATGAGGGGGAATATAAACAAAATCTGTATTAAGGCCCTACAAGATCATTACGATCATTTTTGGTCATGTCAGATAATTATTTTTACTATTTTTTATCACCCCCCTCCCCAACTAAAAATGATTCGTTCAGATGGATACCGACAAAAATCGGTCAAATTTGGGTAGTAGGCTTAAACTGACGGTGGATTTGATATTCTGGAGTGGAGATGACCCTGGGTCAAAATTCAGAGAAGCCCAAATTTGGGGGAGGGAGTGCTGAGGGTCTAAAATCGCGAAAATTGTTTCTTTTTCAGCCAATCGATAGATAATCTAAAGTTGTACAGCATATTCGAAAATCAGCTTCCTAGATCGATTAGAAGTGCAGATATGAGCGTTTTTCCACTTTTTGATCTTGAAAAAGGGCTGTTCCTCTTCTATCTCTCCTCCAAATCGAGCTAGGTAGTTGAAATTTGGTATGTAGACTCAATAGGGGGGCCGTAAACGTGTCTTTTGTGAGGGGGGGTTGACTGTTCAGACCGATTTTATCCCCTTACAGCCCTAAAATTCGGTATTTTGGGCAGGTTTTCTTATATTTTGAGTTTGTTCCTCGCATAACGCCCCTCCTAATTGAGCTAGAAAGTTGAAATTAGGTATGTACATTTAGTAAGGGTGCTATATGTGTCTTTTGGGGGTCTCGACTTTTCAGCCCCAAGACAGCGCCTACACTATCAGATAGGGCACACATAATAAAAAATAAAATTTAAACGCCACAGGTTGAAAAATGTTTTTTGAGTTGAAATTTTTTGCGAATCAAGTTAAAATTTACCGGAATATTTTATGCTGACAAATTAGTAAAAATGTAGAGATCTCTTCAGTCCATGTGATAAATGGTTATCTAATTTGCGTACCACATAATGATAGCTAAAAATTCGTACTACAAATTGGTTGTAAAGCTCATCTGCACTGTACATAAATCTATACAATACATTTTTTTCTTAGATCAGCTTAAAGCTGCGGCGGATACTTATTTAGCAGAATCAGCATCCGATAATGTTGTAACCGCAAAAGCCAGTAAGTTATATACCTGTGGATATATATTTAATACTCATTATGCAACAAGAAATTAAATTCCAGTCGTAGACTGAGGGTAAAACATTTGTTGCGGAGATTAAAATTTATTAACTATATGTATAATGTTTATATATATTTTTTTTTGTAGAAAAAATCATGACTGCTTTACACATCCTCAAGAATGAAATGGTTGAAAATAAAAATATTAAAAGCCCAAAAGACGGTTAGTTATACATACTTAATATGTATATAAATAACGATAAATTGAAATCGCATAATAGAAGTGAATAATTAAAATATGCTTTACAAACAGTTATTGCCGCTTGTATAACTGCTGCAAACGCATTAATCCAAGAAAACACAAATAACGTGAAAACTCTTGAAAAATCTCTGGATAAAGATAAGATCAAGAAGATAGAGAACGAAGTTCGCAGTATGTGCAATTTAATACTTACATACAATTACGAGTAGCGCAATATTAAATTTACCTACATGCTATGCCAGTAAAATTCGTCTTCAACATCTCTCTTTTTGAATGCATCCTTTGAAGCCCTCAGAATAGGTGCACTTAAATATTTAGGGTTCAGCGAAAACTGAACATACGTTAAATTCAAATAATTTTCACTGCGGCCTTTTAATCTGAGTGGCGATGATACGATAAAAAAAAATAAATAAAAATTGGCTACATGGAAAAAGCATATCCAAAAACTTTCGGAACCAAATTTTCAGCTGCTGAACTTCATTTTTGTATTTTTGGTAAATTTTTGAATATTTGAACAAACTCTAACAGCGAAAATGAAAAATATTTCACAAAATATGATGTATTGAAGTTACAGTGGAGAAAAATGTGTTTCTGCCAAAAATTAACCACACGAATCGATCTATCCTATTTTCAATGTGTTCTGCAGACTGCAGAAAAATTTTATCTAAGGATTTAAAAAAATTATAAATTAAACAGGTTGAATCATTTATTTTTGCAACAAATCCTTTGTTTTGGTTGCTATCCAAATTGAACCTCACGATTCGATGCATCAAAATTTCTAGGCGTTTTAGAGCCTCTAGCAGAAAATTGATTTCTCTAGGATTTTCAAAATGCTCCACAACAAATTAATTTTAATATCTATTTTAAAATATTTACCAATCGACAAAAAAAATATACATTTTTCAACGGTTCGGCTGAAAATTCAGGAAAAACCATCTTAATTTGTTGGAAAGGGTACCTGAGCGTTTTGCATGCAGAGTAAGTCGAATCTATAATATCTTTAAAAGTGTAAAAATTTGTGCTTTGGTAAACTCGCTCTCAACAGTCTTCCTATTTACTACAAAAAATGGCATTCCTTTAATAAATCAACGTACTTTATTACTGACCTTTCACTTCAACTACTCTTGTAATATAAGACTCAGATTTTCAATCACGCTTTTTTTGAAAATGAGCATAATCCAAGGTATTTTTTTTTTTTGGTTTAATCAATTCTTTTTTCAATTTGTTTGCAGTATTAGTAGAGACAACAATGAAATTAATAATCGAGGATACAATAATTACGGATGAATGTAACGTATAATTGTTTTGTATATGAATGTACTATGTACCAGGGGATGTTGCTGAGTGATGGAGAGAAGGGCGATGCAAAGAAATTTCATCGATTAAAGAAAGTATCGCTTAGCATTGCTTTTTTGGCCTGATTTTGGTGAAAATTTA
Organism: Ferrisia virgata; assembly: GCA_900060175.1. Lineage (NCBI taxonomy): Eukaryota > Metazoa > Arthropoda > Insecta > Hemiptera > Pseudococcidae > Ferrisia > Ferrisia virgata. The sequence goes on along the minus strand of FIZR01013624.1, from coordinate 333 downwards.
TAGGGTAGGGACAGGACTCGAAACCCCAAAAAAGGCACATCTAGGTACAACCCTTATCAAATCCATCTGCCAAATACAAAGCTTACAGCTTATTCGAAGGGTGGGAGCGGGATGTGACTTGTGACATTTTTAGTCAGATAACCAGATTTCATCCTCCTGGCTGAATTTGGAGGAAGGGAGGCATTAACCCCCTTGTATATTCAGCAGACAGACCCCAAAAATACATAGAATAAGTGTTGGTTGCCTACTCACCCCTGAATTTGTTCTCGGAAATAGAGAATTTTGTTTTGGAAAACTTTAGAAAAATCCGACAAACCTATGAATGATATTACA
>FIZR01013617.1:0-12961 GCA_900060175.1 Ferrisia virgata | reverse complement strand
AAAAAAAAAAAAAAAAACAATTTTTGCGATTTTAGCCCTTCAGCACCCCTCCTCCAAATTTGGATATCATTGAATTTTGACCCAGGGTGATCCCCACTCCAGAATATCAAATGGCCCGCCAATCGAAGCCTGCTTCCCAAATTTGGTTAATTTTAGCCTGTATAGAACTGCGCAAATAATTTTTAGCTTCGAAGGGGGGGGGGGGGGTGAAAAAATGAAAATAATTATCTAGCATGGCCAAAAATCAAAAATTATCCCAAAATGAATTTTGTTGATATTTCCCCCCTCATCCGCCGTAGGTCGATGGACTTTTAACAGGCCGATTTGTATTGACAATATGGGATAGAAAATCAAAAAAAATAGCAGAGCACTGATCAATAAACATTAAAACTTGAAATAAGTTTTTTGACATGGATATGTCTTAGGGTGCAGAGTCAGTTTTTGAAAACATAATGTTTTTGATTTTTGATTTGAAGCTTTTGATTAAAAACTGGCGATGAAAGATGAGTATGGGAATGAGTTTTGGACTTTATGTTAAAATTTTGACATAGATATGTATTCAGGGCAGGGCAGTTTGATATAAAAATTTATTGTTATAGTTTTTGATATCAGGTAAAAGTGAAACGAATGATTTTTGCATTATATGTTAAAATGTCTAAGTTGAGTAACTCTTATAATTTTTGACCTGAAGTTTAATTTTTTAATTAAAAACTTGCGATGAAAAATGAAGAATGATTTTTAGATTTTATGTTAGAATCAAACAACAAAAAAAATTAAAAATATAAAAATTAAAAAATGAATAAATTGAAAAATAAAAAAAAATAAAAAATAACGAAAATTGAAAAAAATTAAAAAATTAAAATTTTAAAAATATGTAGTAAGCGCTTTACGTTTTTGATGAGACATTTTTTTATCTTGTTATGATAGATTATTGTATAATTATGGATCACTTTTGTACTTGATGTTGAAATGCTGACACGGTTATGTCTAATTCAAAAAATTGAAAAAAGTTAAAACAAGAATAATAAAAAAATCAAATAATAAAAAGAATTAAAAAATAATAAGAATGCAAAAATGGAAAATAAAAAAAATAAAAAAATTAATAATAACAAAAAATTGAAAAAAAATTAAATTTAAAAATTTTTAATTTTAAATTTTAAAAATATTGAACTTTAATTTTTTGATGAGAGAATTTTTATCTCGTTATGATAGATGATGGTATAATTTTTATTTTGCTAGATAATAATAAAATCAAATGTCAAAATGGATAATTTTTGGCACTTGATGTTAAAATGTTGACATACTTTTTTTGAGGCTGCAAAGAGGTGCAACGGAGCTGAAAATTCTAAACCCCCAAAAAACAAATCTAGGACTTGTACTAAATCAACATACCAAATTTCGACTTCCTAGCTTAATTTTTACAGGTATTACGCATAGAACAGTATTTTTTCAAGGTCAAAAAGTGGAGGGGTGCAAGGCTAAATTTTGGATATAATGTACAACTGTTGGTTCTCTATCAATTAGCTTAAAAACGAACAATGTTTGCAAATCTTAGCCCTCAGCACCCCCTCTGGCCAAATTGTAACATAATTGTATTTTGATTCTTGGCCATCCCCACTCGAAGATATCAAATTCGCTGCCAACCTGAACCTGTCATCTAAATTTGACATATTTTGGTCGATATCGAGCCGAGTAAAAGATTTTCAGTTTCGAGGGGGAAAAAATTATAAAAAAAAAAAATAATAAAAAGGGAATAATCATGCGAAATAGGCAAAAATGTTCTTAATAGTCTTCTATGATCCCGAAACGAATTTCGTTGATACTAGTCACTCCATTCGCCATAGGCTGATATAGGTAGTTTGTAATAGCCAGATTTTCATTGACAATTTGACATACAGTATGTAGAAAATCAGGCTGAAAAAACAGTGTGGGTTGGAATTCAAATTGTAGTATCTGATCTACCTACCTACTACCTATCCAGCAACCTATATATAATCATAGATGAGAAAGTTTTCCAACCATTAAATTGTAGCCGTTATTTCGCCCGCTGCGCTGTGATAGAATTACGAGTTTTTAATTTGACAAATTTGTACGCTATCCATCATCATATAGCATACGAGTATGCGTATACTGTAACAACACACACACACAGCCAGCCAGCCCCAGGTAGTGATAATTATGACCTGAAAATAAATGTACAGTATGTACTTGCGATGATCATCGAATTGGTAGGTAGGTACAGGTAGGTATACAGAGATAGACACGTAAACATTCACACGTAGTTCTCAACTCTAGGTAGGTAAAGATGCCCATAGGTATTAGGTACAATATTATGTTGACGATACAATGATGACACAACGAATACAAACACGTACGTAGTATGCATGTGTAGTGTAACTCTAACTACCTACGTACTAGTAGAGATTACACAACATCAACTCAACACAATTTTTTTTTTTTGCAAATACCATCTGAGTAAACTATAGTGACTCATACAGTGTCAATGGATTTTTATTCGAAGCGTGTCCTCGAAAACTGATACATTTCCTATTCCAAAATTACTGCTGATAATGTTCATTTTATCAGCTACTCGTATCAACTCGATCGTAATTCGTAGAGTAATCGTAGGTGCTATTACAGAGAATCATAATCATTTGAAAGTGAACTCATATTAGTCTTATCAGTAAAGGGTGATGTAATTTAAAACAATCTTCTGTTTTAAACTTATCAGTACGTAATGTATGTAGTATTCGTTATACTAATTTAAATATGTACCGTACGTACGTACGTACGTACATGACTTTATTTTTATCTAATTTAAAATTTAATACGTCACGGAAAAATTTGATAACTAATTTTAAACTTATTCGAACTGAGCGACTCGATTGACGTACGAGTATGTTGGTACATCGTTTATATTGGATTTGCTGCTGCTATGCCAAATGAACCCATACTGTCTACCAGTTGACTGCACACATTCACGCAATGACGTATGCATGCACATAAATAAAAATACCTAATCTTGATACCCACCTGAAAGATTTTCTTCCACTGATAATGAAAGGATTTTGAAGCTCGAATAAGTTTCAATATTCTTCTACCTACTAACAGGATGAACCGATAACATCATGTGGAAAAAAATCTTCGTTCTAATTTTCTTGTAGATATATTTCCAGATTTGGTGTAGGCTAAAAAGGCTCCCAGAGGCATTTGTAAAAAATTACGTCTTAATGCTCAAAATAAGCGCGTCATTATTTGGATTTATTCGCCGGACGTCTATGTCCTTATTGTATTATACTTGGATATTTCAAATAAATTAATTGCTTCAATTTTTTTAAATTTTTCCAAAGCGAGAAAAAGGATGAAGTGAGGGTTGAACTAGATAATTTAATTAAAGAAGTATTCGATGAAGTACGGTTCAGTATTCGCTTTTACTTTGAATTAAAAAAAGAAAAATCCTACAAATAAATTCTGAGCGAATAAATTTATTTCACAACTTTACCTTCGTGTATTTCAAAACTTTTTGAAAGTAAAATTCTTCTTACTTGTGTTAACGATAGATTATTTTATTTGTTTATGACTTATTTATGTACTCAACGTGTAGAGTTCAAATGCCCTTGAAAGCGGCTCTTGAAAATTTTTACAATTTCCTACGCTCGTATAAAAATTAATTTCGCAATTTTCAGTTACTTTCTCGTATAAATATTATTTATTCGTGCCGATTTTTTTTTTCTTCAAAATTCCAAATAATTTTTCATGGTTTTTACTTCTCCAGGTATTGTTGATGTTATTATATTCTAATTTATACTGAAAATATACATATATATATGTATATGTATATACATAAATACAGAAAAACACAAACCATTTTAACGTTACGATAAATTTCAACATCTTCCTCGTCTTCCATAAGACTACCATATTGCAAATATTTTTACTTAACTATTGCAGGTTTGTAGCATTTACCAAGGTCATAAGGTCAACAATTCAACATAACTGCATGATTGTTAGGTACCAATCCATGCTATTTGGATAAAAAAAATTTGCAACGGACTCCAGGGGGTGGGGGGACCTTGCATCATAGACGTAAACAGAAAATGATCGCTAGGAAGATCAAAGAGGGACTAACAACGATTTCAAGGGAGGCCAAAAAATTGAATAATTTGAAAAACTAAAATTTTTAGTCATCCGAAAGTGTATTTTCTGGAATGTCAACTGTCAAGCTAAAGGGAATAAGCGTGAAATTTTAGCACTTTTTCGTTTTTGGATGCGAAGATCAGATCGTGGACAGGCAATTTTCAGAAAAGCCTGATCTCCCGAACTTCTTTGCTAGTTACGTCAATGATGCGTATAATTGGAGGTATGTGTAGTAAATTGAGAGAGTCAAGAGGATTATCTGAAAAATTCATGTTTTTGAATATGTCTTATGGAGGGCTCTCAGATTTTCCCAAGTGGTGAGGTGGTACATAGATTTTTTTAATGTCACACGTAAAAAACTTGTTTTCTGGGTCTCAAACGGAGTAGGAGGTGTAAGTGTGTCCGGTATAAGCAACGGCAAAATTTTGAAAAAATACATACAATTTTTTAACAATCAAAAATGCATTTTTAAAAGTTTGATTTTTAGCAATTCAGTTTTAAATCTTGAGTGAATATGGGATAAATATGAGCAATTTTTATTTTTCCGAACTTAATGGGGGTGGGGGGGTATATCTTTAAAATATATGTGTAAATGCTTTGCTGGTCGAGATCCTTTTTAGCCTGATTTTCTATGCCACATTGTCAATGAAAACCAGACTATTACGGTCGCTCGACCTACGGTGGATGAGAGAGGATGAGAAATATCAAACGAATCCGTTTTAGGTCGTAGAAGACCAGTACGACCATTTTTGGCTATGTCAGATTTTTATTTTAACTGCCCCCTCCCCTCCGCTCCAACTAAGAATCATTTACTTAGCGGGATACTGACCAAAATTAATCAAATTTGGGAAAAAGGCTTTGATTGGCGAGCCATTTGATATTCTGAAGTGGGAATGACCTCGGATCAAAATTCAGTTATGCCCAAATTTGTGGGAGGGGGTGTTGAAGACTTAAAATCGTAAAAATTGTTCTTTTTTCAGTCATTCAATAGGCAGTCTAAAATAGTATAACCTTGTGCGTCAATTAGGAAGTGAGATATGAGGGGTTTCCTCCTTTTTGACCTTGAAAAAAAGCTGTTCCTGCCCGTATGTCTCCTTCAAATTGAGCTATGAAATTTAAATTTAGTAAGTGTAGTTAGTGGGGATCCTACATGATGTGCCTTTTGAGGATCTCAACTTTTCAGCCTCATTACATCGCCTCACAGTCCCAAAAATATGGTTTTTAAATTTTTTTTCCTATTTTTCAAGTTTATTTCTCGTATATCTCCCCACTCCCCTCGCTGGGACAGGAAGTTCCTAGATATGCCTTTTGGCGGTGTCGGCTGTTTAACCCCATTGCACCCCCTACCACCCAACTCCACCATCTTCACTGATTGGGAAAAAATGCACGTAATTATAATATTTCACGAAAATCAGGCTGAATTTTTTGGTTCAGTTGAAAAAAATTGTACTTCATTTACTTGCTGTTCAAGATACCAAAATATATCAATTTTTCAGCAATTTTATTCTGATTTTCTGTGTCATATAGCCAAAGAAAACAAGGATAATAAATACTCGTACAAACTATCAATCTATGTTGAACGAGGGTTTGCCAGCAAAATCCGTTTTCAAGTGCTAGAAGACCATTAAGATTATTTTCGGGCTCCTTGGAAGATATTCATGTGCATATTCTTAATTTCATTTTATTTTCGTTCCCTCGCCTCCGGGCTAAAAATCATTTACTTAGTTCCTTAACGACCAGAATCACTGATATTCAACTAGTAACCTTAAATTGATATAGCGGTTTAAATTCATATCAGTGGGCATGACCTTGGATAAAAATTCAGAGGAGGTTGTTCTGAAGAGCAAAAATTGCAAAAATCAATAAACCCATCGACATGAAATTAAATTTTGTATCGCGTATGCAAAAATCAACCTGCTACGCCAATTGAAAGCGGATTTATGGGAGTTTTTATTCTTACTAACGTTGAGCATCGTCCAAAAAATTGAGTTACAGAATATTTAAATTCAGTTACGACCCTACATATGTCTACTTTTCAGCCTCATTACACTCCATTATAGCACCAAACTAATGGTTTCGTAGTTAAGTTAAACTCAATTATTGTCATTTTTCCAGTTATTTCTTCTCTAAATTGAGCTACTGGGTGTAGGGGCCGTACATGTAACTTTTTGTTGTCTCATCTAATTTCTCCAAAATAAACCTGTTCTCTCTTATCATTTATTAGATATGAACAAATGTTTTTTTTTAATTAATTTTTTTTTTTAATTTTTAGTTGGTCCCTTAGAAGCACACCAGGTTTAAGAATGACATACCTGATCTGTTTGTGCTTTCGACTGCCCTACTTTGAGCAACAGGTCAATGAGATCAAATAGGCTGAAAATTTTTTATACATTTTCCCTTTATTGTAGACCTATTGGGGTATTAGGAAGGATTTATTGTATACTTTTGTTTCTATTCATGGAAATTGCAACAAAGCATTCTCTGTTCTGATATTATCTTTATAAATCGAAAAATAAAAATTATAGCTTTTCAATATCATATCGTTCAGGCTCTTACTGTTCATGTTTTATAGTTCCAGCTTAATTGATTAAGTTGCTTATATTTAATATTTTGTTAAGATAGATTTATTTGGTATAAATTTTTTCTAATGATTTGGCTTTTTTGGTTTAATTAAATTTCTAAATTTACAGCAAAATTTCGCGAATTATTAATTGATTTATACTAAAGATTGTATGCAGATCGTGAAGCATTAAACGTATGCAACTAAAACTTAGGATTAGTTGAAAAAAATTTCAACGCTGAAAATACATACATTTCTATATCATAAAGCAGAAAAATGGGCAATCGTCACAATACGTATATTTACACTTACATACCATACCATACCTCACCTACATACTTAAAATTATACGTAGAATTTTCGACCAAAAAAAAAAAAAAAAAAATGCATTTGCGCGGTTGAAATTTAGCTGATTATTCGCGTTATCACTTATCAGTATAATTTAAAAAGGTAGGTACTTCTTAATCTTTATTTGAGAGTGAGAAGTACCTGCTAAATGGCATTAATTGTTCACGTGCAATTTGTTAATTTTGTTGTTAATGTTTAGATTGGGGTTTTTATCTCCTATCTTTGGTACATAATAAACATATTGCTTAAGACATAAAAGGTAAACTTTTTTATCAAAATTTAAACACAATGTGTGGTATCTAAAATAATGTTGAAATTAAGCGACGACTACGACGACACGACGTGTCCGTTGGCATTTTCATTTAGACGTAGAAAAAAAAATAACTAGGTAGGTTTAGGTATATCTGCGCGCACAATAATTTCTCAAATCGGCTTCTTTCAAAGGTGAACTAACTTTAATAAGTGTGTCTATCGAAAATGCGAATACGAGTTGAACTGGTTTGTTAGTTTTGCTGGTTTTTTTTTTTTTGCATTGCCTTCAATATACAGTACCTAAACCTATACGTGGTTGCATGTTTCTATATTTGGTTTTACTCGTCGTCTTCTTATCATAACCGGCTTATCGGCTCGGTTACGTGTCTAAAATGCCGCCAATAAGGCGTTTTGTGTTTAAGAGACGTATACAGACTTCGGTATCATATGAAATTCTTAACTGCTGTACCTATTTTTCTTCTTTCCATTCTATTTTTGATTTTGTTGTATGTACACTACACTTATCTATTTATTTTTGCAAAAAAATTAATGATAAAATGTTCATCGTATGTAATGTATGTACATGTTAGGTATATATTATATACCATACCTACGACCTAGGTAATACATGAAAAAAATTGATTAGGGCACTTATCAGTCAAAATAATTAACTTATCGTACGCTTTATCAGTTCATAAAAATGGCGGAAGTCGTATAGTTATATTAACTCTTATCAGGGGCGATCGAGGATCGGCAATGAGGCAATCATCAGGGGTGTGTTTTAGGTCATCTGTTCCGTTGAATTTAACATTATTCATCATATCACTACTATAGAATGAGTAAGATAACGTTCAACAAGTAATTTTTTTTTCAACTACTTCGGTACAAATTGTGGCGTATTATTTCATCATATATTTTTTTCACTTTTTTATCTCTTGTTGCTCGCGATATAATGGCATAAACGAGCGAATTTTCTGAAAATCAACCAACCGTATATTTATGGTGACGAATTTACGATATAGGACGCACATATGGTACCGTTATGCTGTCTGCAAATTTTTGAAAGCAATAAAACACGACTTTAAGGCCAGTTAACAAAATGTAACCGGATTTTTGCCCGTTGTAAAGTGCGATTTTCATGCGGCATATGTCCCTAAATCTACTGCGTATAATTTGCATAGATTTAAAATTATACATACGTACTTATTTTACTTAAATTCGAATGCAGAAATGTCGATGACATATTTTGAGAGCTTCGAGAAGAGAAATTTATTTTGGAAGAATTTGTGCGTACTCTCCATGATCATTATACCCTCTCGACGGGACTTATGAATTTTTTTTTTAGAACTTCATTTATGTACTCAGTTCATATGTGGAGGAAATTTACCAGTTTCTTCGCCCTTTTGCCTGCTTCTATGTCTTACGGTTGAATGAAAAACATTTAAAATATAACTATTCTCCAAAGCCTTCTTATATCGCCCCCAGACGCCGTTAGTAGCTCTTAAGCCCCCTCATATCACTCCCTGACATCCTTAATAGTCCACAAGCCCCCTTTATATCGGCTTAATGACCTCCAATTCGTGTTATATCACATTCAGACGCTTTTAATAGCCTTTAATCCCCCCTATTATCGCACCCAACGCCCTTAACGATCATCAAGCCCTCTTATATCGCTTTCACACGCCTTTAATAGCCCTCAAGCCCTCTATATCACCTCTAGACGCCCTTAATAGCTCTCAATCTCCCTTATATTGGCCACACAACGCCCTTAACGACCCCTAAGCCTTCTTATATCCCCTCCAACGCCCTGAATAACTACTCCCAAGATCCCTTATATTGCTTCGAACCCTGTAAACGAGCTCTAAGCCTCTTCGCATTGCTCTCCGACACCATTAGGTGCTCCCAAGCCTTCTTATATCGCCCAAAAACGTCTGTAATAGCCCTCAAGCCTCTGATATAGCACTCAGATGTCCTTAGTAGTCCTTAGTAGCCCTCGCGCCCTCTTATATAGCCCTTCAGACGCGTTTTATAGCCCCTATGTCCTCTAATATCTCGCTTGACGCCCTTAATAGCCATCAACCCCCCCCCCCTATATCGCCTTCGACACCCTTAACGATCCCCAAACCCTCTTATATCGCTCTCACACGGAATTAGTAGCCCTCAAGCCCCCTCACATTGCCCTGAGAAGCCTTTAATGGCCCACAAGCTCTTGATACAGCATTCAGACACCGCCAACAGCCCTCAAACCCCTTATATCATTCCCAACCTCTTATTGTTCTTCAACGCCCCTAACAACACCCAAGCCCTCTTATATCGCTCTCTAACGGAATTAGTAGCCCTCAAGTCCCTCCACACTGCTCTGAGAGGCCCTTAATGGCTCACAAGCTCCTGATACAATCAGCATTCAGACGCTCCCAACAGCCCTCAAACCCTTCATATCGCTCCCGACGTGCTTAACGAGGCCCAAGTTCTCTTTTATCGCTCTCCAACGCCCTTAACGACACCCCAAGCGCTCTTATATCGCTTTCACACACCCTCAATAACTCCCAAGCCTTCTTAAATCGCCCCCGACGCCTCTAACAGTCCTCAAGGCTCCTTATATTGTCCATCCAACGCCATTAACGACCGCTCTAGCCCTGTTATATCACTCTCCGACAGCGTTAATGTCTTTAAGCAGCCTTATATCGCCTCTCAACGTCCATAAGAGCCCCTGAAACTCCTTTTTATAGCGCCCAGACGACCTTAATAGCCCTCAAGACCACTTATATCGCCTCCAATGCCATCAACGACTACAAAGCCATCTTTTATCGCTTCACAGATGCCATTGATGGCCCTCAAGCCCCTAATATAGCGCTGAGACGCTATTTATAGCCGCCAAGCCTTCTTATATCGCCCTTAATGCCGTTAACGACCCCCAATCCCTCTCATATCGCTCTCCGGCGCCCTGAATGACCCCGAACACCCTTTTACAACGCCCAGGCGCCATTAATAGCCCTCAAGCCTCCTTATGTCCTCAATGAGCCCCAAGTCTTCTCTTTTCATTCTCCGACATCTTTAGTAGCCTCCATCCAAGAAAGGTTGGAAGCAAGGAAATCGACAAAAACTCTACATATCTTCTTTCTTTTTTAATAATATTGAAGCCACTCTTCCCCTCCCAATTTCGGTCCTATCTGTATCTACGCCTACGACGTTTCAATCTGTCCGACCTTTTTCATGGTCTGTACGTTCCATTGATCTCAGCTGATAACTGTAAATATACTTATCATCTCAAAATTTCGCAAAAAATATTTGAAAAGGGGAAGCGGGTGTATGAAATTAAAAATTCGCTAATATTTTAACATCAATTCGCGAGCAATATTGGAAAATCTCGTCTTCAATTTTTTTTACATCGTCAAGTAAACCGTCCTTCAAATTTGTTTTCGTACAAAATACTTCATTCGTGTAGGGGTTACTTCCTTCTTCGCCGGATTCATTTATCTACTATCAAGGCGGATACGAGATACAACTTTAGCTGGCTTGTGTTCTCTTCACGTGATAAAGTCGAATAGGTACACCTACCTAGTTTTACACTCGATAAAAATGCGTATAGATATGCCATAAAATTTGAGTTGGTTTACATGAAAAGTAAATAGGTAGCTATGCCATTTCAGATACTTGAATCAATGCACAGGCGGCCTAGTGCCCTTCAAAGACTATTTCTGGTGCAAAATACGGAATACCCTTTCGGTGCATAGTTCTAAATAAGTAAACTGCACAGAAAGGTACTTCGATTTATTTAGCCAACTGGTACGTGTGTATTCTCGGCAACTTGAACTTGTTAATTAATCGAAAACAAAAATAATCCGTACGAGTACAAAATCCAAATAAGCTAAATATTCGTGTAATTGACTCGAACAGTCGGGTACGTATCGATACGCGGATAATTAATTCAAAACTAAGTATTTTAATAAATTTTAATATCGATTCGTGTGATAAGATAAGCGAATAAAATATTCGATAAATAGAAAATAATCTATAATGGTATTTTACTATATCGAAATTGGATTATACCTACCTCCGCAGAGCAACTACGTAACGCATATGTAAACGTATTCGTGTACCCATATTTCCTTATCGATGAAGATATCTTCTAGACTACTGCTGTAGCAGTCTCGAGTAGATCGTAGATATCGAAATAATTCTCATTCGAATTGAATTCTATAAACAATAGGAATAAATAACTTGGGAGTCTCCCCCCTGTCAACGTTATCTGTATGACAAAATTTTTCTTCATCTCGTGAACAAACAAGAGACCACACGTCGTCGTCGTCGTCGTCGTCGTCGTCTCCATCGTCTCCGTCGTGGGTATTAGTATTAGTAGTATTCGTATTCGTACGTATTCGTATTCTCGCTTGTGTGAGAATAAGTGCATACAACTGGTAAATAGAAAGTCTGTTTTTGTAGAACACTGGCACTGGATCGAGCAAAGATCAAACCGTTTCGTATAGCACGTGAGAGACACGAAGTGGGTTGTGAATACAAGTGACGTCACATGCCAGACAGTTATTGCCTTACGCAATTCTAAGAAATGACTTGTGTACGAGTAAAATAGCGATGGTAGGATGGAGGAACGAGGAGCGGCAGTGAGATGCAAAAAAAAAATACGCTTCGCAACCGATAATCAAATCGCACACGTATCTCGGAAGTCAACGTAACGTTGATGTTTACCTTTTTGATAACGATCTGTGTGCGCCTGCTATGTCGCTGGTAGTGTGTTGCAGTCGACAAATAGGTCATTGTCGTCGTTAAGGTGGCGATGGCGTACACCGTACACCGTATACCACCGCAGAGAAATCGAATACCAATTATATTTACGAGCTTTTCCACCCATTCGTTCGTCGTGTTCGATGAAATTATCGATGTATGTCTACGTACATAGTCTACATACATACAACTGTATTTGTATACGTAAACGTATTATAATAACGGATCCGGTCTTCGCAGATTGCATCCACATCCACATCGACAGTTGAATTTTTTAACGTCAAATGTGAATAACCCTGACGAAATCTATACGATTGCTCGTCGTCGTACGTACGTATCTACCTATCTACCTACCTACCAATCTATACTACAGACGTAGGTATATAGGTACTATAGGTATAGGTAATCGTACAGAGCTGTATAACGGTCAGTGATCTTACGTTCATGCGCAAGGTGAACATTTTTTATCTATAGTTGTATCTCGTGTTACCTATTTTATGCGCGAAAAATCTATACCCATCTGTGTACTTTTGATTCATCTATATTTTCTACCATACATCTACGGTACCTGTAATAGGTATGTAAGTTTACGTGCATCAATGGCGTACCTAAAAACGTCTCATGGAGAGGGTTCAAAATTTTTCTGAGTACTGAGGTGGTTATAAATTTTTTATTCGAAATAAGTAATCTATAAAAAGCTGTATTTTTGGCTTCGAAAGCAAATAATACGTGGGGCCAGTGGCGTAGCTAGGGGGGGGGGTATTGGGCAAAGATTCCCCGGGCGGAAAATTTTTAGAGGTGGCCATTTCAGAAGAGAATTCACAAAAAATAAGGTTTTCATGTTCGCTAAAAATCTCATTTGTTTATGTAAATATAATTTAAATGTTGTGACGAAGACCTGAAGAAAAAAGTTTTAAAATT
>FIZR01013612.1:0-19969 GCA_900060175.1 Ferrisia virgata | reverse complement strand
AAAAAAAAAAAAAAAAAAAAAAAACCCCCCCGGGCATTAAAAAGTTTTTTTTTTTTTTTTTTTTTTGTATTCGTTTGGTTTTTATTGAATGCTTGCTTCGCTGTTAGCTTACTATAGAGTATAACGTACATTGCGCTGTATTGTTGGCGTTGGTGTGACTGTCGGCGGCGAGGTACTCGATCGCGGATAAACCGCGTAGGTTACCTACTGCGCACCACCGTACACGTACACTTAGTCGATCTAGATCTAGCTGCGCACTCTCGATGTTTCAGTGCCGGAAGATTTTCACGCTGTATTGAAAAATTACACTCGCAAAGGGTACCGCGTTATTGCGACGGCTTTCCGTCCGTTGCCGCCGTCCGTCAACTATACGAAAATGCAACGATTAGCTCGAGAAGAAGTCGAAAGTGACCTCGTGTTTCTCGGTTTGATTGTTCTGGAGAACAAACTGAAACCTGAAACGACGCCAGTCATCTCTAAGCTGAAGGATGCCAATTTACGTTTGGTCATCGTTACAGGTTGCAATATTTACTTTGTTACGAGTACTCGTCCACCCGCCGCCTACGTGCGATTAATTTTCAATTACGTTCCATTTCGTGGGCGCAACTTGGACTAATTTTAGGTGATAATCTTTTAACCGCCGTTAGCGTGGCCAGAGATTGCGGCATTATTCGGCCCGAGCAAGATGTTATCGCCATACGATGCGTCGAAACGCCCGTGCCGCACATATACTATACTTACGCGGATGTCTCACCGATCACTTCTTCGATTAGTTCGCCCGCGGTGAGTGTGCATTCGCTGGGTACTTGTACTTACCTAGTTGGTAGTTGGTTACCTGTACCCACTACTCACTACCCAGTACCCAGTACCCAGTACCTTGACCTAGACCTACTGGCTACCGCCCTAGCTCAGCCGTTATGTGCCGATGTAGATCGCACAGTGTGGATACCATAAATATATTACATTTATCCGTGTACGTCGACGCACGTGCACGTTCGCGTTGTCAGAACGGCACTTCTTGACTATTGTGGTTTTTTTTTTATTTTTTATTTTATTTTTATTTTTATTTTTTTATTTTCCTTTGCGTTATTCCTGTGTGTTGCAGTTCAATCATAAACGCAATTCGGACGGCGTCAGTACGGACGAAACGCATTTAACGGAATTGTCTCCGTCGACAAATACGGTTCCAGACGCCACAATAATTCCTTTCGATTGCGCCGCCAATGTAGTTTGGTAATACCTAATTGCCTAATTACGTACTACGCTACGTTAATCGGTACTCACTAGCAATAAGGACCGTAGGCTACGAGAGGAACGGAGGCTCACGAGGCTGAAGCCCGAGTATGTTGCGCAGCGCTGCTGGAGGATGCGAACGAAAGAAATGCGACACCATTATCGTATCGCGAGATAAATAAATACACCGTTTGTTATTGTGAGAAACGTGGCCCATGCATTCGCCAAAATATAGTGCCAAAACAAATCTCCAACTTGAGAAACCTTTTAGGCCTGCATGAAAATAACGACGCGTCAGTTACTCGCCAGTTGATATCGGATTGTAATTTTGTTGACATCGTAGTTCAAGTGCGTGTCGTGGTTGTATAATTTCGAAAATCAAATTTTGTCCCCACCTCCGCCAGGGAGAGGTTGCCCACCTTGATTCGATTCGAGCTGGCTCGACACATGTGTACGTTCTGTTCTGTACGTTGTACAGTCAGTGGGTAGAAAAGCGTCGTCGAGGAGAATACGTTCCAAGTGCGAACACCAAATATCAAATCTTCTCACTCGCATGCACCTTCCAGCGGCGGCTAAAAGTCCTACTTCCTACTTTTAGGCAGTACCTTTTTCGGTTTGTCGCATTTGCCGTTCGCATCGTCCTACTAACAGTTTCAAGTGCCGCTGAAAATAAAGTACTTACTCGCGTGCTTACTTACTTACCTACTTATCGGTCAACTCTGAGCGACTTATGCGACTGAACTCACGTACAGGACGTGTATATATTTACAACTAGTTTGTACGAGAAGCGTTTATATTGCGCGTACGTTGAAAAACGAACGAAGTAGTTTCCAACGAAACGGCGAAGAATTTTTTATCGGTTTCATGTCGTTCTTCCCTCCAACACCGAAAAAAAGAAATAATTTTCAATATCGATAAGTTTCGAACGTTACACTGTGTGACGTCTAAAATCCAGTCGTCTCGTCACCGATCGAATGCTATAATAATGTAGATTTCCGTTTGCTTTCATTTCGCCGTATAATATATTTTTCTCATTTTTATGGTTTATCGCAGTGCGCCGCCGAAGAATTACGTGTTCGCGTTGACCGGTGCGAATTGGATGTTCTTGAAACAATATTTTCCCGAACTTATACCGTACATAGGTATTAAAGCGAATATATTTTCTCGAATGAATCCGGATCAAAAACAAAATCTTGTTCGAGAAATGCAAGATTTGGGTTACGTAGTAGGTAGGCCAACGGACGATTTTTTACCGTCGCAGCTTGCCGCGTCTCAATTGTACTTTTTTCATTTATTTCGAATGACAGCGATGTGCGGTGATGGTGCGAACGATTGCGGCGCTCTCAAAGCCGCTCATACCGGGATTTCTTTGAGCAATAACGAATCGTCGGCTGCCAGTCCATTCACGTCCAAAGTACAAGATATCCGTTGCATTTTGGATATAATCAAGGAAGGAAGAGCGGCGTTGGTGACTTCGTTTGCGTTATTCAAATTCATGGCGCTGTATTCGTTGACGCAGTTCGTTTCGCTGATGATTTTGTATTCGATCGATAACAATCTAACTGACGTGGAGTTTCTCTACATCGATCTGTTTATAATAGCGTGTTGCGCGTTCTCGTTAGGACATACGCCGCCTTACGAAGGTAACTAACTATACCTAGGTCTACGTTCGTTCGAGCGAGCGGACAAAATTACGTGTACAGCTATGTACTACGTTTATATGTAAATGTACTGGTGTAGTTTAGTTACACTACCTATCGCTGTACCTTTTCCCTCTTGAAATTGTTTCCTCTTTTCGCAGGCAAAATAGCGTCGAAACCGCCACCTTCGTCGTTGATATCGCTCGCCGCCCTAACTAGTCTAATACTGCAAACGTCCATTATGATTACGATGCAGTTGATAAGCTTTTTGGCTGTGCAACAATACGCTTGGTTTACTCCGTATAATTCGACCGAAGCGGAACATAAATCATCCGAGTCTTCGTACGAAAATTACGCTGTATTTAGTATTTCGGCGTTGCAGTACGTCATATTGACTGTAGCTTTTCATAAAGGACCTCCTTACGTCGGCTACATTTGCTCCAATTATATATTGATCGCGTGTTTGATTTCAATTACGTCGAGCACGCTCTACATCGTATTGACGCCGGCTGAAAAAATTCAACAATTCTTCCAACTCAAGTTACCGCCGGATTTTAATTTTCGTATCGTCGTTATTGTGCTGGGATTAATCAATTTGGTATTGTCGTTGGTCGTCGAAATTGTCGTTTGCGACTACCTGTTGTCGACCGTGTTGAAACAGAGGTAAACGAAGCGTAAACACTTTATTTTACTGAGACGTTTTTTTCTTTTTTAATGTTTTGGTTTGTTTATTATTGTTTGCCATCACCGTCGTCATCGATATCGTTCTCACTATTGCAGATTACACGCCAGCTCTAAATGGAAGAAACTTTACGCTAACGTCGAACGTGAATTGATTAATCGTTCCGATTGGCCTACAGTTTCCTGCGATGTGGATTTTGAAAACACCAACGCGCCGGATAATCGCACCGATCCGTGTAAGTATCGTGCATACGCATTTTTACTATGCATCATCATCATCATCATCATCATCATCATATGTATATAGTTTTTAGCGAGTTTGAAGTTTCGACACCTTTTTTTATTGCGAAAAATTCTGTATGCTTATAGTCACGTTTATTAAAATAGTCTTACGCTCGTTAGTTCAAAATTTACGGCATATTTTTGAAAATTTGTTAGATTTTCAGTCGTAGAGGTTTCGTCGGTTGACTTAGTACGGTTACAGGCACCGGTGGAAAAAAGTCAGTTTATTTTTGTTTTTGTTTTTTGTTTTTTTTGTTTTTTGTTTTTTTCAAACAAGCATCGCTGCTGTTTAAAATACAAAATAAATCCAGTTGCAAGAAGTAGCAAAAATAGTGCGAAACCTATATGGTGCCGAAAAGGCAAAATCTCTAAAAGGCACATCTATGGCTTTTGTTATTCGTCCGACATAACTCAAGTCGTTCGCTCAGTTGATGAGATAGGCAAACGCAAAATCGTGACATAATGTTGCGGTTCTCAGGAATTCAAACGATTGTTATCGCAATCATCAGTGGCAATCAACATTCGAAATAATGTAGCAATCTGAGAAACTCTGCAATGCTTTTTGCCTATCTTTCTAACTAGGCGGAAAATACCTAATAAACGTCAATACATCCTGAATTTTGGTCGAATTCCGATGTTATGCGGATAATCAACATTTTTCATGATTTAAGGTAGAGAAATACACGTACACCGTATTTACTTGCATCATTATTCGAAGAAGATGAGTTTGATTTCTGGATGCATTCCATAATATTTGGTTCTCTATCAATTAGTTCAAACAAGTACGATTTTTGCAAAATTGACGCTTTGGCATCTCCTCCCCAAATTAGCGGCTCATTTGAATTTTGACCGAAGACCACCATCTTCACCCAATAAATATTAAAATACGACGCCAATCTGAATCTACTAATCTACTGGCTTAACAGTTACTAGCGCATACATTCGCTAGATTGTTACAGCACATTTTGAAGATCGAGTACTCTCTACTTGTCGATAGAAGGCTTCAGTGCCTTAGTGCTGCCAAATGAACTTTCATTGCTGTTTATGGGTGGTATTAGATATTTTAAATGTAATGACATTTTTTCCAGTTGCCAGATAAAAAAAAAAAAAAAACAAAACACAACAAAACAAAACAAAACCAAAAAAAAAAAAAAACAAAAAATATAATTCTGAACGAGCTGAAAAAAAGCATATTTTTTTTTTGTTTTTCTCATTTCAACCTTGGTTACAGGCGAATACAAAACCGTTCGTAGGCCACGAATTTTCTTTCTGTCAAAGTTTCAGCCTTGCACTAAAAATTGTTATGTAATGTTGCATTGCTGACTAAGTTTGAAGGAAAAATACGTATAGACGTACCTGGTGGTTAGGTTTTTTCATCGTTTTTCGGTTGTACCTATAAACGTTTAGGCGTACGTACTACTTGTAGGTACTGGCTACTGGCTACTGGCTACTGGCTACTAGCTACTACGTACGTAGTTTACTTAGTACACGCGTGTAGAATGTACATCTCTACATACACTAGGTGTTCTCAAGAATATCACGAATAAGATGTAGAGATGATTAGATGTGCACTTATAGCGTATGAAGCTGCATGAATTTGCTTCTGCTCATCATGTTGCGCTACTTTTACGTTTGTAATTTGTTCAGGTGTAAAAAACACTTCGTTTTTTCGTGGTTCACAAACGATTCCTCGGAGATTATCGCCGATGAAATATCGTTCCATTTCCAGCTCCGTTCCCAACATAACCAAAACGGCTAGTAATGCTGGTGCCAGTGCCAGTGCCAGTGCCAGTGCCAGTGCCAGTGCCCATAGTATGCTCAGCGATGTAAAATTGACGTGCGCCTCTTCGCAAACTACTGTTCAGTCTGATTATTTCACGCCGAACGAAAACTTTTCCTTCATATTTTCTTCGTAGCAGGTAGTAAAAACTTTATACGTATGAGATTAGCAGTATTATTTGTCTACCAAGTATACAATTTTCGCATGTATTTAAAATAGTTGTACGTATTTGTATTTTATGTACATTATGTATGTAGTGTGTACGTGTACTATGGTAGTACTTACGAGTAGGTATGTAGACGAGCGTAAATCACAACGCACGAATGAGTGAATGAGATAATTTTACAGCCCCGGCCGTACGTACATAGTGCATTCTTTTATCTCGCCTACTGCGCTGTCGAGAGTAGGTTCGTATTCGTAACTTCCTTCGTACGCGTAAGAAGGACAAAGTAGTAAGAAACTCGCGGATTTAGCTACGTGTACTTACATCTGTAATTACTGTATACTGTATGCGATTGTATGTGCGATATGTGTATCGTGTCGTATCGTATCGATTTCACATATATTCGCGATATTTGACTCGCCGCTTTCGAGTAACGCTCAAGCACTAACTAGCTTGGCAACATGTAACATATACTGTACAGTACCTCTACATGTACATACGTACTTCTACTTACGTGTGTATTATATGCATGTAGGTGTAGGTGTAGGTGTAGGTGCACATAGTGCGTACAATGTACCGTACGTAAGTCGTACCGCATAACCCAGCGGCGGCACGTACCCTACATCTGCGTAATACCTTTTTAGTACCTTATTTACCTGCATGCACGTGTATGTAAACGTACACGTACATAAATATATAGCGGCATACAAACGCTGATGGTATGGCAATATATGTAAGTGCCTACATTCGGTACGTACGCTCGTATTTACCTCTTATATTACGTACTTATACTTACTGTTTAGGCCTACTTACACGGCGACGCATCGAAATCGACGTTTTTTTTTTTCAACTTGCGATCGTTCTATCGTGAAAAGTCCGACACTAGGACTATTTTACATTTTTGCAAAGCGCACGGTGAGCCCTACGGCCAGTCGAAAAATTTGAAAATAGACCAAAATCGTACCTTTGTCATTTTTGCTCTCGCGAAACGTACGTGTAATGCATCGCGTGCATTTAACAACTATTACGCGCTTACCTTTGCGAGCGCTATGCCAGTTGCAACCGATATACCTAAGTATGTAATTAAACAGCACGCCACGCCACGCCACGCCACGCCACGCCGTCTATCATCCGAATCAGAAAGCTTGCAGCTGGTTTGAGCGCCTACTCGTGGCCCACTGCTGAATTCGGGTCGGAGTTGTAAAAGGCCGGCTAGCGATGCGCTAAGCTTAACTGTACATAGCGTACCCTGTACCTACGAAGCAACGGGAAACCTGTCCATGGAAACCAATCGCTTTGGCTGTCAAGAAGGATGGCGGCAGCACGCTCGATTTCAGGCAACTTGAGACCTATTCGATTTGATCGATGAACGCTTTTTTCGTTTTTTCGCGATTTTTGGATATTTTGTGCAATATCGAACCCTCGCCTTTTCTGTTTTTTCGAAACGGCGTTCGTTCGTTTTCCGGTAGTTGCAGCGATTTCGCGTATCGCTATATTGCGAAATTTAAATTTGGTCTTCGACTAAAAGTAAATTTAGCGTAATACGTAGATACCGTATTGTTCAGCAAAAAAGTCCGCTTTCACGCGATGTACTCGGTTTTTCGCCAATATCCCTTTCAAAGTCGCTATACGCAAAAATGTGACTAAAACGCGATCAAAGTCGAAAATTTTTGCGAAAAAAAAATTCAAAACCGTTTCATTACACGAGTGAAAGATTGCTTGATTCTATTGGTAGCCGAGGCTATGCAAATTATGAGGTAAAATTTGTTTTCCATTTGCTCTATCTATCAAAACTGTGATGCGGAAATTGAAAAATCGTAAACGCGTCGTGTATTCCCTAATTTTTGGCTCCTCGAATCTTTCATCCGTTTCGATCCAACTCGATATTTTTGATCAAAACGCTCGATTGAAAGTTTGAATTATCAATTTTGGGGCGAGAAAGTTGCGCGATGAAAAAACTAGTCTAACATTCGAGTTAGACCGGCGTACGTTTAACGATTATTTTCCAGAAGTTGAAGGAAATACGCAGTTTTACCTATTTTTTGAGGATGAAAACGGAGTAAGGAGATAACTATGATCGGATTCGTCTTCAGCGTGTCAAATTATCTCGATTTAGACGCTTTGCACGACTGTTTTTCTCGAATTTCAGATTTCTCAATTTTGGCTCAGTATTATACCTCTCAATAACGTCGAAAATCGGCCAAAAAATAAAATTTTCAAATTCGAGTAAAATTATCACGCCGAAATGTTGAAATCGTGGTAGTTTGACCCACCGAACACGAATCCGGGCTTAGTTTTTTTTTCTTACTATCAATTCTTCCTTCTCAGAGCTTATCGATGAAAAGAGCGTTTAGGTAAGAATTCAATTTCTCAAAATTATTTAAAAACATTGATCTACGTGTCGCACGAAGTTTATCTTAGTTTCTTCATATCGGATGAGTTTTTTTTTTCACCTTAAAAATTGGAAATTCCAACTTCCAAACGAGTGTTTTAAATAAAAAAAAAAAAAATCGAGTTGGATCAAGACGGATGAAACATTCGAATTCTACGATCCAAAATTCGTATTTACGATTTTTTAATTTTTGAGTTTTGGTAATTTTTTGGTAAGTACCTCTATCTACTTTTTGAGCGTAAGTAATTAAAACCAGTTTAGATAAAGGGGAAAAAAAAAAAAAAAGTTACCACGAAATTTGCGTAAGCTCGACTACTGATAGAATCAACGAGTTTTCGATTTTTTATTCGAATACGTTATTTATATTTCGCGCAATAATGATGCGCAAAGGCCGTTTGCGCTGCGAAAATCGCTGGAAATACCAGGAAGCGAATGCCGTTTAAAAAAACGAAGAAGGAAATGGGTTCGATGTACAAAATATCCAAAAATCACGAAAAAAGCTTCGACAGAGCCGAAATGACGAAGGTACGATTTTTCACCGCAAAACATCGATTGTCGTCTGTTTTCAAATGTTTCTACTGGCCGTAAGGCTTTTTTATGCGTTTTTTTTTTTTTTTTTTTTCGTTTTTTTTTCAAAATCAACTGTATTTTTAGAAAGTAGAGACCGTGCGCCTTCCAAAAATGTATAATAGTCCTAGGTTTGGTTTGTTGGTGTACACTACAGTACATAGAGCTACATTACATACATACATGTGCATATAGCTGCATACGGTACTACGTTATCGTATTACGTACTATGTAGAACACATAACGGTATGTATTTACATATAATCAATGCACTGTACATAGTGTACTGTGCAACTGTGCAACTGTGCAACTGTGCAACTGTGCAACTGTGGAAGAGTGTACGTGTGAAAGAAGGTAGGCCAGTAATCCGGGTGCTCGCTACTTGTGGTCTTCTGTAGTTTGTACTCGGTACTCTGTACTTTGCGTGTTTTTACGTTAGCACTTTTCTTTTGCCTACTATTTATCCTACCTACTCCTACAATACCTTTACCCGCGACCCACTTCCGAGTACCTAGGATGTTTTTATGTACCTACTACTTACGAGAAGTGAGTAGTAATCACTTCATCGGTCAATGTTGAAAAGCGAAGCGAAAAATGAGATAAAATTGCACAAAGGCGTCGTTGTTATTAATGTTACAGAATACAGATCGAGAGGAGGCGAAGCGAGGCAAGGCGGGCCGATCTGCTCATCGATTGTTGTTATTGTTATTACTACTAACTCAGGTGCTAGCTGCTAGCTGCTAGGTGTATTACGTCAGCGTCGTCTTTGTCGCACGTGCGTCATTGTATCATTATGTCATATTGTGTCATTGTGTCTTATGTTGATATAGAATATTTGGCATCTCGGTTTGCACGTAGCTGTATATTATATAGTGTATATGCACGTATATGCATGTATACTATACATATGTACTTATGTACATACTGCATGTACATATGTAATATGTATGTACGCTACGCAATCTACATGCATTGTTCGCGACGATTATTATTGTTATTTTTATTATTATTATTATTATTATTATTATTATTATTATTATCATCATTATTATCATTATCATCGTCATTCTTATTCTTATTGTTATTATTATCATTAGTATTATTAATATTATTACTCCTTGCCTTATTGTTTTTGTAGAGGTGTAGACGTTACGTAAATGTCACAAGGTCGTATCTACCGCCCTTTTTTAAAATTAATTCCCAGTCCAGTCGAATTTTCAAAATACAGTATATTTTTCCTGAAATGACTTTAGATTGGTTTCAACTAGTGCGAGGCGACACGACACGACCCGACTTCAGCCGTGGACGTTGACCAAATTTTCGAACATACTTATCTTATATGGTATGAAATTTTACAGCGAACTACTCTGTACGACTGCGATTATTTTTTATAGCGTATAATTTTGGAAATGCAACGTACGCGAAAAATACGAGTTTTTAACCCTAGATAAGCGCACTCCGCGTCAAATAGTATAGGCCGGTTTAAGCAACCTTCGCATCAGGCGAGTGTTGTAGGAAGTTAATGAAAAAAAGTTGTGAAATGACGTCAAATGAACGTGGTAAAAATCTGGCGCGTCTCTAGCTTGGCTCTTATCCATCCTACTTTTAGTTTAAAATTTCAAAAATTTACGTGAAAATTCGAAAAAAAATATTTTCCTTTTTCAATTTTTTTCCTACTAACGTGTCGTAGTAGACCGCATGAGACCGAACGAAGAACTTGACGCAATTTTTTTTTCTTTTCAGGCGTTCCGCGAGCGTGTTTAAAAATGAAAAAAAAAAAACTATCGAATATTTCGAATTTTTTGAGGTGAAAAAGCGAAAAAAATTTTTTCATCATGTCAGAAATGATGAGATTTTGTATTTTCACTTTGATACCATTTTAAAGCCCCTGAAAAGCGAAAAAAATTGCGATAATTTTTTTTTGTTCTCGTGTGGTCTACTCTACGTATGACACGTTGGCATCGAATAAATTAAAAAGAGAAAATTTTTTTCCGGATTCTTCGTGTAAGTTTTGAAATTTTTAAACTAAAAAAAGAGAGGGCTAACGCTCGAGTTAAGAGACCCCAAATTTTTACCACTCTCATTTCACATCATTTTAGCCGACACAAATCGTTTTTAATGATGAATTTTTGAAAACTTGAAAACGCAAAAGATGATAATCTTTGTCAATAATTTACTTTCTTTGTTTTTCAACTTTAAAAAAAAAAATGTATAGTTCTGGGTGTGGGACGCTGGGTGCTGGTTTCGTGATCTCGTACTTTTTTTTCATCTTTCTGAGAATCTGTGCGTAAAATATAGGTAGGTACTAGGTAGGTACACGGTGGAAATGAATGTTGCGAGATTTATACGAGTAATTATTGAACTCGAAGTTCGTAACTGCCGCCTGATTTTTCATTACGGAATAGGATAATCCATTTTTGATGCATCGCATTGTACCGAGCTGAGAAATTTACCGGCGACAACATTTGCTGCATGCGATACTATTTTCCCTCGGCATATTGTATTCGTGTCGACGTAAGAGGTGAGAAAAGACCTAGATTGCTTTACAAATATCAGAATTTCTGTACTGTATAAGTACAGCTGCAGCTATATACTGTGCGTGGATGTTGATGTATTGCTGGATTATAATGTATTCGTGTATGAATTGAGATACGTATGGGAATTGCACGTTTAACCCTGACCAAAAAACAAAATTTTCACAGCATGATGTCAAAAATGACATCTCTAGCTATTTCAAAGGTATTGATGTCGTTTTTGACATCATTTGTCGTCGTATAAAGTTTAATCGAACAAACGACATGGCACGTGCAACATGCAGCGATACGCGTAGTTACCCTACTTACTTACTTACTTACTTACTTACTTACTACTTTAGCTATAACCAGCTATGTATATTTGTCTAGTATCTATCTACCTACTTGTCGCGTAGACTCGTAGTGTATCGATCGGTATAGAACTATAGGTATAGGTTCAGGTTCAGGTTCAGGTTCGAGTAGTATTGGCTCTAATGTAAACAAGTATGTAACTCACAAAATTTTGGCTCAAAATAATAATCTCAACTCGTGCCGTCTTGAACTCTTGAGTTATATAGTGGATAACGTATCTTGCATTTTGACCAAATACACGGGAGGAGGTTGGCTTTCAGCTGAAAATTCACTATACAAAATTTTGTGCGCCTAGCCCAGAGCGGGGTCGAGTGATTTCGGAAAAAACACGCTTTTTCTTGCTTTTTACCCTCTAAAAGTGGTATAGGACGTCTTGTCACGGAGTGGAAGAAGTGCGATTCGAATTTCTGCAACTTTCTCTCAAGCTGAGAAATCACTCGATACCATTTATTAAAAAATATAACAGAAGTATTTTTTGTTGTTTAATTTCTGTACCTGCACCTGCACCTGCATCTGCATCTACTACCTAGTATCTAGGTACCCAGACCTGTCTATACCTAGATCACCTACCTACCAGCTGTGTTCCATATACTCGTACGTGTACGTACACGTACACGCGCACATGTACCAAATTACTTACGTAGTACTCGCGTAGTGTCACACGGTAATGTACGAAGTTACGCATCTACTACCTGCTCGAGTAATTCTGTTTATATACCTAACCTACATAGTACATATGTACATACGTATATATACATACTTTAATTCTTATTTTTTGTTATTTTGTAGCTCAACGACGTGC
Source organism: Ferrisia virgata (assembly GCA_900060175.1). Lineage (NCBI taxonomy): Eukaryota > Metazoa > Arthropoda > Insecta > Hemiptera > Pseudococcidae > Ferrisia > Ferrisia virgata. The sequence continues at coordinate 7,544 of FIZR01013612.1, read as the reverse complement.
CACAATAAATTGTTACTTTTTTACTATTTTGTTCATTTTCTGTTTTCATTCGAAATGGTGAGCGTTTGTACGAGTTCAGAGTTCAAGCCCGGACCTTTCTACGTACAGCAGTAGTATACTCTTAACTCAAATTTCCAACACAGCCTCATTCTTCAAAAAAATGTATTACCGCATCTTTAGCGTTCGGCAATTCGAAAATTTGATTTTGAAACATTTTCGAATTCCTACGCACCCTTACCACCCGAAATGATTGTTTTTTTGGGCTAATCAAATATCTCACCTCGACGCTATTTATCCCGAAAAAATTTTTTTTTGAATCCATCCGCACTTTGTTCTGGCTCCGATGGCTCTGAAATGGTTAATAGGCCAATATTTATACTCATTGCCAGCCTATACTTACTTTTATGCAGACGATGACACGTGGGTAAAGGGGTGACAGGGGAGGGGTCTTGATAAGAAATGTACTGTGCATTTGATACGGAGGAGTGAAATTTCATTGGACGAATTGTCGATGAGAGGCGTTTAGTACGTTTTAATTGGATTTTCAGTTGATGCATACACGCGTTAGATGCGTTTTCTAGTCAAAATAGACCATCCACAGCCAAAAACCTCAAATCGGTGGTAATCATTCGATTTCTAGCCGGCTGGAATTACGTCTACCTCTCTCTAGCGTACCGTAACTTATTCAGGTGATGAAAAATTTTCTAGTGTTACATTTTTTTCGTTTTCTCCATACTTCCTCCCGTCCCCTTCCCACCCCCACCTAACCCCAATAAAACGACAATGTTCGCCCTTGTAATATAATACGTGTGTTTGAACCGATATTTCGGATTTTTTTTTTTTTTTGTAGCCGATCTATGATCGGAGAAAGTTGTGACTTTTTCAGCCGACACCCTACCCTCAACTTGTAAGAATGGAGCTGTTCTTGCATTTTCCTTATTTCACATATTAGTGAAAAGCACTACGCAAAACAATCACTGCTTAGGAGAAAATTAAGCCGATTTTGGAAAATTATTTGTGTCAATGGGAAATTTTTGAAAATAACTCGTTTCCGCATGCTCAGTCAGCATTTTTCAAGTTAATTACGACGTACCAGAAGTAGACTTCCATTATTCGACATTTTTCGGGTTACCTATGAGGTACCAGAAGTAAACTTCCATTACTCAGCAATTTTCATCATCATGTGACCTTCCCTCTGTGTTTCTCATGTACGGGTTGGGACGTACCAAGGCTCACATTAAAGGTTCAACATGACGAACAGGATATACCTATATAGTCATACTTGTATCAATCCGAGATCAGTCATATACACAGTTATTCTGAGATAATTTTTAAAATCTCCGCGGATCATGAGTATGACTTATTCGATGATTGTACACGACAATTTTTGGTATTTTGGAACTTGATTAAGAAGCACAAGGGTCATCTAGGTACCCAGCGTGATTATTCATGGTAAAAACTGAGATCGGTGTTTGATCGGCATATGTATACAATACGTGTTTTACGGGCAAACCGAGATCGCGCTGAAACTTCGCACACAAGTTCAGTAAGTACTCGTTATTAACGTGCGCTATGTAAAACAAACCGAGATCACGGAAAATGATCTCACGATCTCGGAACATCGGTGTATTATATCATACAGATAGATATATTGGAAAGCTCGAAAGTTGAATTAACATCTCCATCGCTTCTCCAATAAGCGGCCAAGTTAGAATGAGTATTCATTAAAGATTTAATTTCGTTCACTCGTTGATAAAATTCTTCAAGAGATATTTCTAGATTTCCGAGTCGCTTATAGGTGTACTGATCGGAAATTCCGAAATTATCTTTAACAAAATTAGAAAAGGATGCATTAACTTTCTTCCTAATAAGTTTCACTCTATACAGATAAAACACTTTATTGAGAACGTATCCATATCGACAAAAATCGGAGAATAATCTCTTCGTACTGTACATCAAAATTTTACCTTTATCTTGAAGAAATTCTATCAACGTATCAAAATTATTTTCAGAATTTTTAGGAAAGAAATTACTACGTGGCTCATAACGAATCACTAACGATAGTAAATATTTATGAATGTCTTCGCCGTACAATTTCTTCGATGAACGAGACTTCGAAATTAAATTTTTAATTACAAATTTTATCATTTTATTTGTATTATTCATTTTCGGAAGAGCCAACTTACCTAATTCTAATTCAATATGTTCTTCATCATTTTGAGCCGCATCAGTGAAAATTTCAACCAAAGATTTTAATTCATTAGAGCTAACTCGAGAGAAATGTTGTTTACTGAAGCCATGTTGAACTGATTTTAAATGCGCAGCTGGAAAGAGCGGAACACGTAGTCATTCAGCGAAGGTCAACCTCTTGCCTAATAAAATTCCCGTCAGTATGACTACCTAAGGATAAATTTCTGTTTCGTTTTGTTAAAATACGTTAATCGTATTTACGATCAATGCAAGGTGACGTCTTCTTGATGTGACTTGATTTTGTTCTTTCGAAGATTTAAAAAGTTATTTTTGCTTAATGCTGGAGAATTGTCAGTTCGATCATTCTTATCAGTTCGGGGACTACTCGCAAAACGACTAAAACCATCCTACGATGCTCAAATGAAGTTGAACTCAGGGATGGCAAACGGAACGAAATAACGATTAATTTTGGTTCAAAATAATCCATCATTATTTCACAACGAACTAAAAAAAATGGCATCTACGAGAAACGGTAACGGAACGAAAAAACTACTGAAGGTAACGAAAAAACCTCAAAAAATGATAACAAAATAGCGAAACGAAAAAAAAAAAATTTCGTTTGCCATACCGGATTGAACTCACTTCTTCACAATCGGACATTTTGAATCTATTGTAATCTAAATTGTAATTAATTCGTCATGATGAACATGGCATTATCACGTATTTTGTACAATAAAATGAAACTAGTATTAAATAAAAAATTAGTTTAATAACTAAACTACGAGTAGTATTGATTATTATGTATAGATAATTACGTATTTTGTAGAAAATCATCAATGTCGTCATCGGAAAACCAGCTCAGAGTGGAGCTATTCAAAGGAGTTTCCAATTTTTTCAGGAATTTCCAGCTGTAGAAAAAAAGTTCAAAATAAGCGTGTTAGTTGTTGAGAACTCGAAGAGAAAAAATAGTATTCTTACACTCGGTTTAACCTTCTTTCAATTTTTGAAAATAATTTTCCGAGTTTTTCATCTTCTTCTTCTTTTTGAACGTCAAACGAAGGCAGTCTACCGAACATGAGAGCACTAGCTTGACCATCTCTATTTCCACGACCTAAACGCTAGCTTTTACAATACAAAAAATCTGTTGAGAATACATCTGAACACATTAACCAAGATTCAACCGAAAAAACAACGAAACTCACATGACATGTAACAGTGTGGTATTCCGCTTCGTACGAAAGTTTGAACATGTAAATGCCAGTCTTTGTATTCAAACTGTAGGTGTCTTGATCACGGAAATAAAGTGTTCACCATTCACTTTGAATCGACCGAAGAACCAACGAGTCAATTGGTGCTCAATTTCAACTGGATTTTGGCGTAGCTGAGCTAATTAGCTGGGACAGGGATACGACTGAAAGAAAACAAGTTCGTTAGGTTGAAATTACCGAGACAAATGCGAGAGTCAAATTAATAGCAAAAGCTGATACCTAATTCAGATATGTTCAACACTACTTCTTTTCGCTCGAGCTAAGTTTGAACAGCACTTTCGTAAACTACTTTCGCAGCTGGGATGTATCGGTATACTTTCAATTTGTCGATCGCCTCATCATAAATTTTATCCATTGTTGACGACTAGCAAGTAATTTCTTGATCAAAGATAGTCGGAGAATCTCCGAAATTTCTTACGAGCAATGATAAGAAAAACAACGATATGAAACAGTGCTACCATTTTAGGATTTCTAATTACTACAACTGACAGGAATTTCCGACTCACTGCTAAAAGTTCGTTAGTTCTCACCTCGATTAACGTTGGAAAACTACTCTGAACGATGCTGCAATCTACTGTCTCACTTCTCTATTACATAGATGTCCTCGAGCTTCTCGATCTCCTCGCTGTCTGCTGTTTATGTATGCTCGTATCGAGTTCGACTGATTCGCTCGTGTGTGTATTACGAAGATACCCAATAAATGCTCTTGCACATAGTATCAAACTCATTTGTTGAGGCATATTTAAATGTATATTGACCGAGATAATTTCTAGTCATTTCATAACCTATCTTCCTATTATTATAGGGTATATTACATTTTTTCAAATACTTCAGGATAGTCTTCTCAGTAATTTTATTTCAAAGAAAAACTTCTTATACTATTTTTCTTGAAGCCATATTCTTTTAATATTTTTATCAACTCGTTAGGAGTCATTTATTTATGTTATTTTTTTATTTTTTTACAATACCATACAATATTACCTTATTTCAATACCATATTACCTTACTTTACCTTATCCCATTACCTTACCGGACCATACCATACAATAAAAAATTATAAAAATCTTATTCTAATTAATGGAAAGTCAAATAAAAAGATACATGCCCTCCAAAGTTGAGCTAGAAGGTCAAGATAGAATAATTTCAAAAAATAAGGAATTGGAAGAATTGATAAAAGATGAGGAAAGTAATTTAGAGAGAATAATTCAAACACTTGATGGATTAAAAAATGTAAATAATAATATGAAGAATATAATGAAACAATTTTTTATAGCTCTTCAACAAACAAGTATGACATCAGATATTTATAAATATGCTAATTTTAAAAATCAAGAGTTGATAGAAAATCTACCGAGAGAGAGGAGAAATATAAAAAAATCATAAAATCTCAGGCTGAAAAATATAATGATAATTCTGGAATTGAAGAACTAAATAATGTTTTCTCAACAATTATCATAGATTCTGAGGGTAAGAAATTATCAAAATATATGAAGAAAACTTTGAAAGATATTAAATTTCATGATGATTTCAATCCTATATTTTCAGAAGTTGGAACTAAAGAATTGACTTGTGATGAATTGAAACAAATGAAATCTGACCCGAAAAATGGACCTAGATTTAATAATATCAAGAAAATAACAACTGTAAATGTCCCTAGTCTAAATAATGATGCTACTATTATTTCATCAACATCTGCATAGAAACATACCAAGTTTTTCATGTAATCTGAGAAGTCTTATTTTGAATGTATTTTAACTGAACATATCCAGAGCTTATTTTGAACAAATGTAATTTGAATGTAAGTTGGATGTATTTTCAGACGGATGCAATTTGAATGTATTTTCAGACATCATTTTAATACAATTTCTAAAATGTCTGCTTTCCTTGGATCAAGTTATTTATTATTGTCATAAGTGTAATAAACCATGTAATAACAAAGATCAGCATAAGTGTGAAGAAGATAAATGAAAATGTATACTATTGTTTTCAGGAAGAACATGTAAGTCCTAGAAAATTTTCTGCAAAAATCGAAATAGGTATTGTTATAATCAAGATTGTTTTGATAATCATCAGGAAGTTTGTGACATGGTTTTCAAATGTTTAATTTGTAATAAAATTTGTAAGAGAAATGAAAAACACAGATGTGGAATTGAGAAATGTAGAAATTGTTGGCAAGAAGTAGAAATAAAGACTCATAAATGTTATATACATTGGAAAAGACAAAAAGGAAGTAAATGTAAGAAAGAAATTTGTGTATATAAAGATGATATTGAACTATTTGTTAAACCTATAAAAGACTATAATCTAGATGAGTTGAAAACAAAAGTAAAAGAAGAAAAAATTCATGGGTTTGAAAAAATGAATAAACAAGAATTAATGGATATTTTTAATCCATTTTTTTTTGCAAATATAATTTTTGGAGAAGTAGAAGAAGAAGATAAAATATTACCTAAATGTACTTTTACTGAAAAATGTATATTCTTTGATTATGAAGCTCAACAGGAAACAGGAACTCATATACCTAATTTAGTGACTGCTCATGACTTTAATGGTAGTGAATATAAATTCAAAACAAATTATGAATTTTGTAAATGGCTGATATCAAAGGAACATTGAAAATATACATGTACAGCATATTATGCAAAAAGTTATCACTCTCAGTTCATTTTAAAATATTGCGTTGAAAATACTCTGCAACCTTATACAATTTATAATGGAACAAAACTTATGTTATTGGAAATACCTACAATAAGCTTGAAAATTATTGGCAGTAGTAAAGTTGTTTAATTTTACCAAACAAAAATGAAGATGGAAACCAAGGAAATTAATTTTGAAGAGTATAGAGCACTTATTAGAGCTATTAAAAATATAGGAATTATGTCTGGCTATAGATCTTTTGATGATGATTCTGAACCTGAATTTAAACCTGAACTTGAAAATGATCTTGGAAATGAATCAGACAATGAGTCTGAATTAGAGATTATACAAGCTGGTGATCTGCAAGATAAGTCTGCTCCTAGAGGGTATAGAAAATTAATAATTTTGGAAAAAGTATTTAAATGAATTATAAGTTATGTCTAATTTTCTAACAAGTAACTGATTTATTAAGTAATTTCATTAAATTTTTCTAATATAAATAATTAGTAATTAAATTTCCTAAAAATAGATAATAGAATTGAAGAAGAAAATTATATAGATTAATTTAGTGTATTTTTTCCTTTTATCTTCAGGTTAATATTGAATTTTCTCTGAAAGTGGATCCATTAAAGTTTCATATTTTGACCTTGTTTTAGCAACAGGATCTTTAAAATACGGTATGCTATTTTCAAAATCAAATTCATTTTGATCAACCAAAGAATCTTTTGTAGACCTCCATTTACATAGAATAAATTTTTAATAAGATTTTATTTCTTTTCTGTTGTATAGATTCTAAAATCTCAACACTTTTTTGATAAAAAAGTCACGTAAAGTTGAGGAAAAATTGAGTAATCTAGAACTGCGTTAGAAATTTGAGTTATTACTAGGGGTTTAAAAATGGTGAATTTTGATAAAAATGAGAAATTTTAACTTGAAAAATGAGAAATCTGAGAGTGGGTTGGAAATTGAGGTTTGAAAATAATTTAGTAAAATTTGACCTAAAAATTGAGAGATTTAGAGTTGCGTTAGAGTGCGCCAGAATTTTCTTCAGTTATTATTTTTGAGTAATTAATTTATTTATGACAAATATTGTGAGAAAAATAGGTTGTTTTTTCTCCAGAAATGAATGAATTTTCTCTTAAAAGGACTACAAAATTGTTAAAATAAAATATAATAAATTCTAATGTATACCTACCTTAGTAAAAATTATATGTTATTGATTGGCAATTTCTGTCTGAGAAAAGGGTTAAAATAGGTAAATATTTAATTTTAAAAATTATTATCATGGCTGAATGCTGAATGCTCGAATGCCTTGTAAAATAGCGGGGAAAAACTATGAAAATTGGTACTTTTTCCAGGTTAATTAAAGAATATTTCCGCTTAGAAATTTATGGAAATTTTAGAATCGTGATTTTAATAATGATTTAGACTATATTTCAATGAATTGTC
>FIZR01013610.1:0-27292 GCA_900060175.1 Ferrisia virgata | reverse complement strand
GGGGGGGGGGGGGGGGGGGGGGGTCCGAAATTGAGTGCAACATGCTCAAAAAAAAATCAAAACCAAAAAAAACACGTTTTTCACAATTTTTTATAATTAATAAGGGAGATATCTGAACAAATTAAAATAACACCATTTCCAAAATTTCAAGCCATGAAATGCATTTCTCGAATTTTGGCGAATTTTTCAAGTATCAAAATTATCTTATTGTACTGTAAATCATGAAAATTTGATGTAATCAACGAAAAATGCTGACATTTGGTACATATCCTACTTTCGACTCCCCAAATCGATTGAAAGCAGTTTCCAGATGTTTCGTAGCCTTCAGGGAAATTTTAGACTTTTCCAAAGCTGGAGAACAGTTCATAAAAATGGTGCAAATAAACATCAGCATCTAAAATCTCGAATTACCCATATTGGTGACCTATTTGATTAATTACAGCACAATTTTCCGAAATTTTCAAATTTTAAGCTCAAATTAATATTTTATTGCAGACAATTTTCCAAAACGAGGGCGAAATTTTGAAAGTACATGATTTTTCAACTTAAAAAGAGCATATTTCGAAGTTTTACGAAGAAAAAGGAAGGTTTTCGGTTTTCACAGGTTTTTTGAGTTCAGTGACCACACTTGCCTTCTAGGAAAGAAGAAATTTAGAGGAATCTATTTCTTAAAACATCGATAAAACATATAGACCGAGCAGAGCGAAGGCAAAAATGTTAGAAAATATGAATGGAAAGCTCGAAATTTTGTATTTTGCTTATATTTATTTTTCAGAATTTACCGAACGCCAAATTTTCAATTTTTTTAAATTTTTCGAATAGCTTGAAATTTTTTTGAATAACTCGTAGCTTTTTCACGGAGGGGGAAGACTCCTTTCCTTCCACGCCCCTCGTTGCTAAGGCCCTGAATATGTCCTAATGCATCACCTGAGATCAAAAACATTTTTCGTATTTTTTTTCGTGTTTTAAGGGGTACAAAATCATGTACAGGTGCAAATGGAAAAAATCTTCATTAGGAATTTTTTGAAGGTGAAAGAGTAAAAAAAAATGCTTTTATTTATTTTAACATTAAAATTTTGCAATTTCACTTCATTATTTCAAAAAAGTCCAAATAAATAATTTTTTCCATTTTCAAACATGATTTTTGTACCTTCTGAAAAGCAAGAAAAAAAAAAAAAAAAAAATGCAAACGCTTTTTTACCAGTCTTACGTGGTTCAGTATGACGCATCAATATCAAAAAATTCCAATTTTATATATAAATTTTGAAAGCCAGGAGTCAGGAAATGAGTATTTTGACAAAGGAAATCATCGAGGGCCAGATTTATACAAATTTTTTTTTATTTAAATTTTGAGGAATTTTTGTTCATTATTCAAAATTTAAATTCCTCGAACAAGAATACCATAACACGAAAGTTTAGGGTATAAGATAAACCAATCAAAATCCTAAATTTTTTCCACAGTAGAATAACACTGTTTAATTCATCTTACAAAATTCGCCACTAATTTAGAAAATCATTTCTAAAAAAAAAAAGCCACGGGAACGTAAAATTAATTACAAAAAGCAAGATAACTTCGGTCCAGACTGCAGACTAAGCTCACGTTTCATTTCTTAAACCATACGCGCGTTTTACAAAAATTACTAAAAACTTCGTCAAAAAGTGTTGGCGAAACGTCAACATCAATTTTTCAACCCTATGAAATATAATATCTCTCGTATCTTCGTAAATCCTCGTAAAAAATTATTATCATTATTACGAAACTAGATGGGAAGAATTTCGCCTGAAAAAAAGTTACTATTCTTGGAGAGACTGATGACCTCAACTTTGAATTTTTTCAGCACGTATAAATCAATTGAGATGATATATCTTTCAAATAATAATAATAATACCTAATACGTATCTATTATTACGTCGCGTCGGCCATATTTTAAAAAATTTTGATATCAATTTTTTTTCCACACGGAACAATCAAATACCACATTTTGACTCGACAAAGCAAAAAAAAAAAAAAAAAATAGCATCTAAATTCTATGATAATGATTTCGCATAAACACGAAACTAATCTCATCACCAATCAGGTATTCGTGAAAATGGTTGGAAAAAGGGTGATCAGTAAATGATGATGAGAACAAAGGGGGCGGTATCAAAAACTCCTAGCTCCCTTCAAAATTGAAACGAACAGAACCAGTACACACGATTTATGCAACTAAAACCTTGGAATTTGCTAAAATCCGAAATAAAAAAAATCTATCAATTTTAGTACAAGAATGGAAACTGATGAAGAATTAGCAGTTTTCCGCTCCCCCCTCCACCAATTTATAAGATCTGAGATTCTCCAAACATAATGTACGATTCCTGAACACAACATGAGCACTGAGCAATGCTCTTCTTACGGTTTGACAACGTCATCGATGCGAAAATTGGTCACCCTTTAAGCCCTAATGATGAGCCATTGAGGCAACGACGCCAGTTCAGGCGCCATCTACAGGACGTCGAGTTACTCAAACGGTAACACGAGTACGCGAAATCGAGTCGAGGAGAGTAACAACATTCTTCGAAACTACGTCACCGATGGCAGTATTCTAGTTTTCGCGGTTAGACTGGCTATCCTTTCGTTTGTCGCGCGGCTTATTCGACGTATCTATCTCCTTTCCCTATGCTACTTATGCAGCCAGTATACTCGTCGAGTTTACTAAAGTTAGTAACGCGTACTATTCAGCGTCGCAGATTATCCTCGTAAGCTTTACGTGAGTGTTAGAGCTGAAAAAAGTACACCTAAAGTGTAGATTTTTCAGTCGTAGTATTTTTTTTTTACCTTTTTCTTATCGCAGTGTTTTGGGCGAAAAAAAAGGCTAGCTAGACTAACGTAAAATACTTTTATATAAAATCTATCATGTGTTGTTAGTAAATATTGAGCACTAGTTGAATACCATAAACCAGTGGTAAAATAAATAAAAAATAAAAAAAAAATCTATAACGTAAAAAATAATTATAATAGAACAACGAATTCGGTTATTGTATTTTATAATCTCGGTGAAAATTATGCTTTGAATTGCTTTTTCGGGTGGTTCGAGTTGTAGTGCGAATTAGGTTACTATTTTGAAATGTTAAAATGGTACCAAGTGTTCAACTATCATCGTCAACTATTTCTCACTGGTAATTAGCTAACAAGTAAGTTCTTTTCTATTTTTTTTTTGACGAGATTTCCTTTTGAACCAAAAAAAAAAATATTTTTCGCGAAAAGTTTTCTTGGAAAAAAAATTTAGGTTGCAAACAGTCCAACGATTTTCCAAAGCAAACAGGATGTTGAAAAAAATTTTTTTCGCCTTTTGCTACCCATTTTTACGACTTCCTCGATAACGCCAGCCAGAAGTTTAACAATAATGCGCGCGTAAAACTACGACAAGCTGCAGTTTTCGAAATTTATACGAGTTTTTAACGAGCTTTCCCATTTAACCACGATATATGCCTTTGCATTTACATGTAGATTGAAGGTAGGTATGTGTAACAGCAACACACACGCACACACGTACGCGTAATTATTTATAGTACAATGACGATCCAAATCCCAAGCTTCGACAAAGGCTACATTTATCCAACTAACAACCCATACAGTGGACCGTATAGTTAATGCAAAACTGCAACGAGAAAATTTATTCCCAAGTTTAAACACACACGTTAAATTTAGGTATATTTAAAGAGAGCGGCAGTTTCATAAAAAAAAAAATCCTTTGAAATCTACGTCGACAGTTTAGTTCTCTCTCGATTTTTTTTTAAATGATTTCGTTTCATTTTTTTTTTCGTCGCTCTGCGAAAAATTTACAAGGGTACAAAAAATATTTTGTACACTAATTTCCTTAAACAACTCATATTCGTATAATTCCATCAAAATGTGATGACTTGAATATTACTTTATAAAGTTAGAAGATACTCGTAGATAGGTTGGAGCAGCATTTAGTGTAATGGTGAAAAATCGAATGATACAAAAATATGAAATCTCAAATTCAACGCTGATTCCTATTTCGACGCTTCATCAATTATAATTCATGCAGTTTTAAAATTATGGTCAAATTACACCATTGTTGTGAATATCTTTGTACAAAAAGTTCTTCGGAAATAATTTTCAAGTCTATTTGCCCATTTGCTTCATACTGCAAAAATGTTACCAGGGACATGACCAAGAATGGCCATGACGAGGCGGTTTACTCTTTTTATATGTGGTTGGGTCAGATATTATATTTTAAAATAAATATTTTCAGGTATAAAAAACACTGGAGTCCGAATTTTAAAAATGTATCAAGTAATATGTCCGAGTAAATTGATGGTAAAATTTTGAAAAAATTGAATTTTTTAACGCTTAAAAGGTACATTTTCAGGAATTTTATGAGAAGAAAAAAATTAACATAAATACAAAAATGTTTCAAATTTTTCGACTCGCAGTGGGGGCCACTTATTTTCCGAAATGAGGGTTTTTACTGTAACCCTCCTAAAAGTGTTCCTTTTGGGTGCAAATTGAATCGAAAAAAAAACATACTTCGGATTTCGACCAAAATTTGCAAAGATGATTGACTTTGGGGTTGAAAGCTCATGGTATAAAATTTTGTGCACCTAGCTCAAACGAGAGGAGCGAGGTTATTGTTTTTTTTTTTTGAAAAATGAAAAAATCTCAAAATTTTCTCATTATTTTGAAGAACTATTGATGCTACAAGTTGTCAAATGGGTTATCAGAAAGATGAATTCATATCAAAAATGTGCTTTTCAACGTTGAACAAAGTTTAGTAGCTGAATAATGAGCGATTTGCAAAAAATCCTTCGGTTTGTATGGTTCATGTGTTCAAAAATTTGAAAAAAAAAGTTAAATCGACACAATTAGTTACATAAGGTATATAAGTCATCACTCACGCGTTACTCATACATACTGCATAATTTAATAACATTCCATTCAAATTTCGTAGTTTAAAATTTTTTTTCATCATCTGATAAAACACAACTGCGAACTAGTGACAGTTTTGGATAAATAAAGGATTGCAATCGATTCAGAAGTTTTACAAAGATGAAACGAAATTTTTTCAATTTTTTCTCACAGATTTTCTTGATAATCTAAACTGCTCATCACAGACTAATCAAAAATCTCATAACGACTGATGACTTATTTTTGAAAAAAAAAGTTGATCAGTATTTTTAACTCCTTTTTAGTACCAGTAGTTCTTCAAATATGACGAGGTGTGGGAGGAGGAGATACATTGATGACAAATCAAGCATTCAACTTTTTACACATGAAAACAATTTTTCAGGATTTTTTTTCTAAAATAATTCATTCGGTGATTAGTTGGTGGAATATACTTAGTTCGCATCTAGAGTCTCAAAATTTAAAATCGATTTTTATAAGGTATCTAATTTTTTTTTGAAAAATCACTATTTTTCACCACCTTTTTTACCAAATTTTTAAAAAACAAAAAAACAAAATTTTTGGTAATATTTTCAAAAAAATATTCTATGTTTACAGGATAAACATTATTTTTTTCACTTTTTTTCTTGAAATTTTGACTGAATTCACTACTTTTTCACTACTTTCACAACCTGTTAGATACTTTGATTCAATAATTCTGCATTTTTTCTCGGTGTTTTACAAATATTTCAAAAGTTTAAAAAAATGTATCGCTTTGCAGTACTTTTGCAGCCTGATTTTCGTGAGTTATAATCATGAGAATTGAAAAAAGCTTAGCTTCGCGATGCTTTTTTCCAAATCAGTATTACGGATAGGAAACGTTCAATGGAACTAAAAAGTCGAAGCACATCTGGGAACCATACTAAATCGTCTTTTTTTGAGGTGGGCCAAAATCTACATACCAAATTTCAACTTCCTAATTCAATTTAGAGATGAGTTATGCGAGGAATAAACTCAAAGAAAGAGAAAAAACAACCAAAAAAACACATTTTTGAGGCCGCGAGGGGGCGGGGTGCAATGGGGCTGAAGAGTCGAGACCTCCAAAAGGTATATTTAGGGCCTCTATTTAATGTACATACCAAATTTTAACGTCCTAGCTCAATTTGCAGATGAGTTGTGCGAGGAACAAACTTAAAATATAGGAAAAACAACCAAAAGCCCACGTTTTTGGGACGGTGAAATGGTGCAATGCAGCTGAAAACTTGAGGCCCCCAAAGGTACATCTAGAGCTCATACTAAGTTCACATACTAAACTTTACCTTCTTAGCTCAATTTTATCGGAAGGTGGGGGAGGAACAGCCCTTTGTCGAGGTCAAAAATGGAAAAACTCTCATATCTCCACTTCTAATTGATTTGGAAGGTTGATTTTTGGATATGTTATACAACTTTGAATCATCTATCGATTGGATCAAAAAGAAGCAATTTTTGCATTTTTGGATCCTCAGCACCTCTTCCTTCAAATTTGGGCATATCTGAATTTTGATCCAAGGTTATCCGCACCCCCCTCAGCCACCGTAGGTCAATAGACCGTAATAGCCTGGTTTTCGTTGACAATATACGACATAGAAAATCAGGCTAAAAATATTCAAAACTAGATTTACAATTCATTACATAGATCTTCGAATCCAGACCACTCAATTTTTCCCTAGAAATAATAAAATTAGCTCTCTCTTAAGAAAAGAGTAGCAAAAAAAACATAATAAAATAAATATTTCACTCAACTCACAAACGACATTCGTAAATGATAGATGAAACACTGCAACTACCATAATATGATCCATATACGCACACCAAAAGCAACACGCGCTTTGACATACGTAACATTGTCGTTTAAAATTATGGCAGGTGTGATGAATTTGAAAAAAAAAATAAAAATCTTCTCCTTATGGTATTTGAAAATGCTCTCTCGAGATTTCGCATCATTTAAGTATCTTTTCATTTCTACCTTGCTGGAAAAATAATATGTATTATGCTCCACATCTCACCGCGCACACTGCAGAATTATCTTTTAACGTCGCGTCGCCGTTATTGAGTTACATGAGGATTCAAGGTGGCGGGTATTCATTAATCAAAAGCTTATGGCGTGCCGCTCCAGGAAGGAAAAAAATTACCGACAATTTAGCAGCCAGCATAACCCAGTTAAGAAGGACGACCGTCTATTAAAGGCGAGGAAAAAAAACATACGATGCTAAAGATTTCGTTTTTTTTTCCAAAAAGAAACCTTTTCAAAAGCTTTGATCGTATGCCTACAATATAGATTCGGGAGAGTAATTAAGATAACGAAATATGATTTGCAGAAGAACATTGTAATTTATAACCCTTCTATAGCTTTCATAATTCTCAGCGTATCCGGATTCTTCCTTTTTTTTTTTTTTTTTTTTTTTTTTAATGAAAGATTTTGTTCATTTTTGAACAACTTTCAAACGTTATTCCCAATAAGAAATGTTTAGTTGAAGGAAATAAACTACAAAATATCGGAAGTCAAATCAATAAAGTGTCTCAATTATCGCAATTCATTTGCAGGTATTGAACTTGAGTCACAAAATTAATAACACCCAATGACGAATTTCAATACAAATATTTATCTGATCTAATCTCCAAGCCCGAAGATGAACTGATGAAATATGAGGCTGAAGAAATTTCCCTTAAGATTATTTATTTGACTATTGCTTGTCATTATCATTCATAATGCAACTTACCAAAGAATCTTTCCCAATAAGGGCCGAAAACGGCCCCAACCCAACATCGATCAAACTTGAACCAAAATGTTACTTATGGTTTAAAAACATCCCAAAAAATTTTGACACCTCAGCCACCCCTTCTGGAATTATTGCCCCCAATGTCGAAATTTCAACATGTGATATCTTTGGAAGGGGAGGGTAACGAATTTTGAAATTTCCGCAGATTATACATCTTACTGAGTACTATGCATGAGAATTTTGTGAAAATTTTTGGTTCACATTTTTCAAATTTTTTCATGTTAAAATTTTCAAACAAAAAAAATTATTTTGTGGAGACTCATGGCTGGAAATTTTTTCATTATCTTTGTTAGGCGATCATTTATCACATATATTTTTTTGAGGTTCTGAAATTGAGTGCAATATGCTCATAAAAAATCAAAACCAAAAAAAACACGTTTTTCACAATTTTTTTATAATTAATAAGGGAGGTATTCCAACTCAAAGTAAAATTTCAAGTCAGTACATGAATAAATTGAAAATACATATTAAAATAACACCATTTCCAAAATTTCAAGTCCTGAAATGCATTTCTCGAATTTTGGCGAATTTTTCAAGTATCAAAATTATCTCATTTTCCTGTAAATAATGAAAATTTGATCTAATCAACGAAAGAAGCTGAAATTTGGTACATACCCTGCTTTTGACCTTTCAATTCGATTGAAAACGGTTTCGAGACGTTTCGTAGCCTTTAGAAATTTTTGGACTTTTCCAGTGCTGGAGAACAGTTTATAAAAATGGTACATAGGAACATTAGGGTGTTTATTAAAATAAAAAATTTGTAATTTTTTGAACCTCGCGCACTAAAAAGTTTGTTTGGTCCAAAAAACACCATAGCCAAAATCTCAGCCAATTCAAATAATATTAACTCGTGTCTCATCAGCGTTGAAGTTACGAACCAAACACTACCAGCCTTAGGCCCGAGCACGATACTAATCGCCGCGACACGTAGTGGAGTATTTCTATGTTATCGGACACCGATGACAAATACTTCAATACTTTTTAGCGGGTTAGGTTCCAAAAATTCCAAATTTTGTATTTTTAGAAACACCCTAATGTTCTTATGTACCATTTTTATGAACTGTTCTCCAGCACTGGAAACGTCCAAAATTTTTCTGAAGGCTATGAAACGTCTCGAAACCGCTTTTAATCGCTTTGGGAGGTCGAAAGTAGGGTATGTACCAAATTTCAGCTTCTTTCGTTGATCAAATCAAATTTTCATGATTTAAAGGACGATGAGTTAATTTTAAAATTTGAAAAATTCGCCAAAATTCGAGAAATACATTTCAGGATTTGAAATTTTGGAAATGAAGTTATTTTAATATGTACTTTCAATTTATTTATGTACTAATTCGAAATTTTACTTTGAATTGGGATACCTCTCCCATTAATTATGAAAAAGCAGTGAAAAACGTGTTTTCTTTATGGTTTTGATTTTTTTTCAAGCATGTTACACTCAATTTCGGAACCTTAGAAAAATAAATGTGATAGATTACCACTTAACAAAGATAATAAAAAAATTTCTAGCCATGAGTCCCCTTAAATTTTTTAATTTTTTTTTTGAAAATTTCAACATGAAAAAAATTGGGAAAAAGTGAACCGAAAATTTTCAAAAAATTTTCATTCATAGTACTCAAAAAAATGTATAATCAGCGGAAATTTCAAAATTCTTTACCCTCCCCTTCCAGAGATATCGCGTGTTGAGATTTCTACATGGGGGGGGGGTAATTTCGGAAGGGTGGAGGGAGGGTCAACATTTTTTTGGGATGTTTTTAGACTATTAGTAACATTGGGCCGTTTTTGACCCTTATTAAGAAAGACTCTTTGTTCGCTGACTTCTTTTTAAATGAACCAGAAAATTTTAGTACATAGCATTCACACAACTGTCACTCGAGCAAAGGGACAAAAACCTTCTTCATGTCTCAACTATCAGCCATCACAATATACGAATTTACGGACAATAACACAAATAAAATAATATGAAAAAGTAAGTACTTTCCCAAAAGGTAGAACATTTACAAACCCCCGTCTTATCCTCGCAACCCTTTTCTTTCTTCGTATCTTTCTACGTAGGTTTCTATAAGCGTCATACCTACCTAATATTTATTATACCTACAACGACATAAACCATGCATATGTCTATTGCCTAAACGAATAGTACATGGATATTAATGGTAGTGGTAGCAGTTAAGTAGCTACGTACAGGATAATATATTGATACATACATTTACAATTTACCTCTCCTCACCCATAGTCAACCCTTCTTGCTCAAACCACATCCTATGTAAGTTAGGTACGTACCGAAGCTGCAAACTTACCGTAGCATTTACGTATTAATACAGTTTTCACGCTCGTTTCGTTCTGATAAGTAAGGTTGGTGATAAAAAAAACTATAGTCTAGGCAATATTACCATTCAACGTGTAGATATATAGACAATGGACTGCCGTATATTTATACAACACGAGAATGTATCCTTTGCACAAAACAGCTTTTCCGTGTTAATCGAAAGAAGAATCGAGTGTGAATTATTGATGTGACGGTTTAGTTTATACCTAGAACGTACCTAGCCTATCTTGTACCTGCTGCCCACATTTGCTTTTTCTTTTAGCTCATTTAGGTATATGGAGTGTTAAGTGTTTGTGTTCGAGTTTGTAATTAATTGATTTTTTATGACGGATATTTTTAGTTTCTTTTGTTATTGTTTTTTTTTCACTGTCAATATTTATTTGAATCATTCAAAAATTTTCAAATTTTAAATGAGCTTGAATTGTCATCGCAGGAACATTATGCAGGATGTTCAACAAGACATTGCCCATCTTGAAGATTAAAAAGGCAAATAAGCGTTTTAAAAATTACAAAAAGACAAATTTTCAGCCATGGGAATGTATAGTAGATGGAAAACTGGGTAAATTTTGCCATGTACTCTTTTCGGCCAACATCGAAATTGAACGGGCTATTTCAACAAGTTGATCAAAATAAAATATTAAAAAAAAAAAAAAATGGATAATACAAAAAAGAAGTGATAAAATATTGTTTTCTTTATTCATTGACTAACATGGAAATTGAAGGAGCATATGCAAATTTTCAGCCTGATTTTCTATGTCATATTTTCAACGAAAACCAGACTATGGCAGTCTATCGACCAACTGCAGATGAAGGAGGGGAAATATCAACAAAATCCGTGATAGGGTCGTAGAAGACCATTACGACCATTTTTGGCCATGTCAGATATTTATGTATTTTTATTTTTTATTTTTTTTTGCAAAGACTAAAATCATTTATTCAGCTCGGTACTGGCCAAAATCACTCCAATTCAGTCATTCGACTCAGTCTGGGGAAAGCGAGTGCTGAGGGACCAAAACCGCAAAAATTGTTCCTTTTTGAGCCAATCGATAGATAATCCAAAGCTGTGTAACTTAAGCAAAAATCAGACAAATGAGGGATTTGCCTCCTTTAGACCTTAAAAAAGATCTGTTCTTCTCCTGTCTCCCCTCCAAATTGGGTTAAGAAGTTGAAATTTGGTACAAAAATTTGGTAAGCTCCTAGCTGTGCCTTTTGGAGGTGTTGACTTTTTAGCCTCAATGAATTCTCCTTATACTTACCTACCATTCACTAGGAATTCAATTCACATGATCATAATATTTCACGGAAATCAGGCTGAAAAAGCATCGCAAAGCAACGCTTTTTTTCAATTTTCAAATAATTTTGATACAGTTCCTTCAATTATCTTGTCAGGCAAAAAACGATGAGAACAAAATTTGCCCGACTTTCCATATATATATATATATTTTTTGAAAGATTTAATATTTATCAGTTTGTTATAATAGCCCCTTCAGCAGAGATGAAGAGGGAGCAGATAATTTTTACAATACATATTCGAAAGTAGATTCCTCCCTAACTTCAAAACTACCATCACATTTTTGAGATCGATTTGCAAAACCGATTCAGAGGTCCTCAAATTTGAAAATTTTTGCTACTTATTTCAGTTTCTTTTTTTTCAATTATAAGTTATCCAATTAAGGTAGAGTGCTTGTTTTTGGACTAAAATATTCTCAGTACATTGTTCAACAGGTGATATGAAGAGTTATCACTTTTGGACTTATTATCATCAACACAGTAGCTCTCAAAGTGCGAACTTTCGTTTTATCCTATTTAACTGAGCAATTTCAAAAAATTTTTTTGCAGTTTGTATTCATCCTACATAAAAAATTACATCTTATAAAGTTTTAACTTATTTCATGAGGTCGCTCGCACGGACCGAGAAATTGAAGATTGAACGTGACAAAAAGTGAAATAAAGCTATGCAAAAGAACATGAAAAATCTTGGTAAATTTTAAAGAGACGAGGCAAACAATGATAGAAGTATAAAATATTGTATGATTAGCGAAAAAAATATTGTAAAATTTATAAGATTAAAAACCATTTAATATCTGCCACAGAGGGTCAGTGGTACGAAGTTTAGAGAGTCAAGCCCCCTTGGAAATTTATGGAAATGTGATTTACGTTTCCTGGCGTGAACTTCATACAATTCGACCTCACAGAACACAAATACGTCATTAATTTATAAAATCCAATCACAAAAAGTGCCACAAATTAAAACAAAAAAAATTCATTCACTTTATCATAAATAATGGTGCAATTTGTTATTTTTACTGCATAACCTAGAAAAAATTTTAAATAAATAATTTTTGTCATTTTTGAACAGAATTTTAGAGACTTTGAAAAGTAAAAAAAATTGCTAAAAGTTGTTTTTTTTGGTCTCGTGTGGTCTACTATGACACGTTAGCACTAAAAAAATCAGAAAAGTGTAATTTTTTTTTCGATTTTTCATGCAAATTTTGAAATTTAAGTTAAAAGGAGGGTAGATTAGTGCCAAGTTAGAGACCCCAAATTTTTACCACGTTCATTTCACCTTTCGAAAAAAAAAAAAAAAAAAAAAAAAAAACGATAATTGAAACGACCTATTAGATACTCTTTGGCACGTAACTTAAGTTGTGGCTCTGTGAATATGCTATTTTAGGGATTTTAGCTATTCAGCCCAAAATCAACTTCTACCCTTATCACCGATCGCATATATGGTACAATTCACATAACTCAAATATTTTTCGACAATCAAAGCTAAGAAAAAAACGAATTGCGATGCTTTTTGCAATCTGTTATCGACAAGCTGTAAGTATTTGACTGATCGACTTGGAGATTAAAATTGCCTTCTGTGTTGTGTTTGTGCACTTTGCTTCCACAAGCAATGAGTTCAACGCTATCATGTTCCATTCTGCTCCCATTTGTAAGGTCACCAAACGATATTTAATACTTCTACACGAGAACAAACGACAAACGTATAATTTCATAGCTACTAACTTACCTACTTACACCAGCACATAGACATTAAATCACTACACAGCCGTATTCATTACTCAATAACGTATTATTGCATATACTTCACTCTTCGCATTTAAATACTCGCAGATTCTGGTACACAGATACGCACACGTATAAATAACTCGACTTCGAAGACAAGGCATCAATCATCGTGCATCTGTTGTCGTGTTCGGTGTAGCCTTCCTAGCCTATCTTGTGGTATAGCGAAAAGTTATGAAACGAGACGATAAGCGCAAGCACAAGCATTAAAATATTTTTATCTATCGTGCAGTTTACTCCGAAGACTTGTCGGCTTAAATTGCTCTATCTTCGTCGTCGCAGGATGAAAGAAACCTTCCGGGAAGCATTTTCTGGAGCGTGTAAAACCCATCAATACGCTGGCATCTCTAAATTTGATTCCGCGCTATTCGTTCGAATCGTACGTTTAAAAAATTCTTACATCACGCCAGACATAGGTAGGTAGCTGGGTGCCTACCTACCTACCTATTATACAATGTAGTATTTTAACGCGAGAATCCATTTTATTTATTATTTACTTTTTTTTTTTCGTTTTCCATTTTTTATGCGCGGCTAAATTTTTCTATTCTTTCGTTCGTTCCGTTGCACGAAAAAGGTTTTTAGATTATTATCGCGTATAATATCCCCTTATATACTTAAAAGTATATATAGGTAGGTCATGTACGTTTATTGTATCTTCCTATTAAATATGACGTAAATATACACTACGCTTATTTAACGAAACACTATACGGAGTGAGTATTGTACGACGCAATGTTGAACGCGCTGCGTTATTTTACTTACATACATACAGGGTGTTCCGTTTTGATAGTACCTCCTTCATACCACAAGTAGAGCAACACAAGTTGAACTCAGGTAGCATGGAATGCCTATCCATAACATTACAGGGGCTGTGCTATAGGCAATTGAATTTTTCATTTTTAAAAATTCTAATTTAAAAACTACAAAAGGTAGAGATGTTTAGTTTATGCCAAAATGTAACAGATACAATGTAGTATTGCCAGTAAAAAAATTAGGGGCATAGATGATGTGATTCGTGAAATATGACAAATTAAATAATGTAAAAAAATGTTTGGAAATTTTAATCAGGGTATCCTCCACCACTTGGTACAATTAAATTTTCCCGAACTTATTTGAATATTCCGGGCAAAAATTGTTTTGTTAAAATTTTTCCCCTTTTTCAAAAAAATATTTCCTTGAAAAAAAAATTTCGGCGGAAAGTTCTTTTATTGGAATATTTACTCGATTTTAATATTTTTTCTTTAAATTCATTGAATATTTCAACAAAAAGAGATTTTTATCATAATTTCTATTCTCATGGAAAATTTTTGACACAGATACGTCTTAGGGCTGAGAATAATTTTGTGAAAGCGTAAGGTTTTTAATATTACGTTTTGAAGTTACATTTTTGGTGTTACGTTTTTGATTTTTGCATTTTAAATTAAAATGTTAAATCTCATAATGAAAGATGATTATGAATGATTTATCCAATTTATGTTAAAATATCCATGCTGAATAAATGTGAGAAAAATAGAAAAATAAAATTAAAAATTGAAAAAAATTAAAAAAGAGTAATGAATGTTTTTAGCACTGTATGTTAAAATGACTAAGTTTAATAAAAAATGTGAAAATGAATTGGTGAGGAGAGGTATAAAAAAATCAAAAAACAAAAGAACATTAAAAATAAAAAAAATGCAGGTACTTTTCCCTTTCTGGGAAAAATTCCAAGTCATGAATATGTAACATATCTATGTCAAAATTTTCACATAAAACACAAAAATCATTCATATTATCTTTTATCGCGAGTTTTTGATCAGAAACTTTAAGTCAAAAAACATTTACTCTTCTTTTCATTTCACTTTGACATTTAATTTCATTATTTCCTGGTAAAATAAAGATTATACAATCATTTTTCATTATGAGTTTTTGATCAAAAATTTATTTTTTTTCATTTTTCAATTGTTTTAACTATTTAACTTTTGTTATTTATTTGACTTTTTTAATTTTTCCTATTTTAGTTTTTTAAATAAGACATCCTTATCAATATTTTTACATAAAATGCAAAAGTCATGGATTTTTTCAAATTTGTAATTTTTTTTATTTTTTTAACTTTTAAATTTGTTTACCATTATTATTTTTTACTTTTTTCATTATTAATATCGAAGATGTTTAATAGCGCATTCTGGAAAAATCTTCAACAATTGACCGTTATCATTGTATGACATTAGTGGACCGTCAACAGTGTGACGTCGTTGACGTCAGTGGATGGATTTTGATGGGAATGACATCAGTGGACTCTTTTTATGAAGCATTGGTTTTATGATTTCAAGTTGAAATGTTGAAGATAATGAGAGATGTTTGAAGTAGACCCATCAAGAGTGGACCTTGGTCTCGAATTGATTTCATCCCCATCAACAGTTCACCTCAAGCCCGCATTGAATTCAAGATTTCGAGTTGACATGTCGAGAAAAATTAGTTGACATTGACACCTTTTGATTTTATGATTTGAAGTTGAAATGTTGAGGGAAATTAAAGATGTTTAAAACTTAGCCCATGAACAGTTGACCTTGACACTGGATTAATTTCATGATCTCAAGTTGAAATGTTGAGGAAAATTAGTTGACTTTGATTCTGGTTCATTTCATGATTTCAAGTTGAAATGTTGAAGAAGTGCGATTGTTGAGAAACAGTGAATATAAGAATTAAATTTATACCGACAACGTTAAAAGTATCAAAACTTACATTTTTTCAATGTTTACTCTTGGCGTGCAAAGAGTACTAAGTATTTAATTTTTTAATTTTTGTTTGATTTTTTAATTTTCCTAATTAAGCATCCAAGTAAAAATTTTAACACCAAGTGCAGAAGTCATAAATTTTTTTCACTTTTCAAATTTTCTAATTCATATAAATAACACTTCAACTTAAAGTGCAAACATCATTTACAATCACCTTTCATCGCGAGTTTTTGATTAAAAATTTCAAATCAAAAATCAAAAACATAACATCAAAATGTTACATATTCACAAACATATTCGTGTCAAAATACCAAATTAACATTTTTGATCTTTCGTACTTAATGTTAAAGTGTTGTTGACACGGATGTCTAATTAGAAAAAATTGAAAAATGAAAAGAATTAAATTTTTCTATTTTATGCGACGTTTTGGATTTTATATTTGAAGTTTTTGATCAAAAACTCGTGACGAAAGATGATTATGAATTATTTCTGTACTTAAAGTTAAAATGCTGACATAAATATGTTACATATCCTTGATGTAGAATTTTTCTCTAAAAAAGAAAAGGGCTTAAATTTTTTTTCTGAAAAAACAGAAAAAATTTAAACAAAACAATTTTTTCTAAAACATCTAAACAAGTTGGAAAAAATTTCTTCATACCAAGCATTGGAGGGTACCCTATTACTTCAAGAAAAATTTTCCAATTGGGTACTTATGAGAGCTTTTTAAAAAGTTATGAACAAAAATTTTTTAAATTTCCAAACATTTTTTCTACATTTAATTCATCATATTTCATAAACCACGTCAACTATACCTCTAATTTTTTTTACTGAGAGTCTCTGCTACATTATGGCGTAAACTAGGCATCTCTACTATTTTTAGTTTTCAAATTGGAATATTTTGAAAATGAGAAATTCATATGCCTATAGCACAGTCCCTGCAATGTTTTGAATATGCAACCCATGGCTACACGAGTGCAACTTATGTTGATCTAGTCGTGGTATGAAGGAAGTACTTTGAAGACGGGACATTCTGTATATCCTATGTATAGCTTGGTACTCGCTAAATATATAGTAATTTTCTACAAATACAAAAACCATGTTTTTCAATTACTTATATACCGACACACACCCACACCCATACACGCCCGAGCACACTTACAAAGGCTCGTAACTTGAGCGTATAAAGACCGATAGAAAACTTTACGGCAAAGATTAATCGCAAATTAAAGCGAAAGATGAATCTTTTGAAATCCGAATTGACATTTTAATAATCATAAAACACACAAACTTGCTCGTTCGAGAATATTATAGCAAACTTTGTGTACACAGAGAGTAAGTAAGTATATCTAACCTCTCTTCGCCTCATCTCGTATTGTATCGTTCGTTAATAAAGCGGAAAAGCGAACGAGAAACCATAATGTAGGGTGAAAAATACGCAAATATACGAGGAGCGAGGTGAACAAAAATATCTTAACGAGCTACAGCCAACGAAGATTTCAATTTCGCATCGCTGATATAGGTACTATTTATTCATAAAAATCAACGAATTGTATATGGTATACACCTATATTATTATTAAATATATAAGTCTACTTTGATAAAAAAAAAAAAAAAAAAAATTGAAAAAAGTCAAGTAAAGGAAAGTATTCCAAAGTATAACACTGTGATCCAATAAGAACGCAGCATCTAGCTGCAGGTATACGCTATACGTGTATATCGATACGCGCGGTCGTACACGATGATTTGCATTTATAACAAAAAACTTTAAGCTATGTTTCGTTTTAATATAATAACAAGAGTTTACTTATACTCGAGCCGCCCAGAACTTTTTATTCAAGAATAAGAGAAAAAGATGGTCGTAAACGAGAAGCGCAGAAAGGTAAAAAAAAAAAAATTGTCGAGTAAAATATGGTAAAGTTGCCGGCGCGAATAACTCAATGAACCACCGGGGAATGGTTACGGAATTTTAAAATACGACTATCATTGGATGGTTATGTATATAATACATTTGGAAAGGTAGGTAAGGTAAGCTAAGGTACATCTTTCTTACGCTGGATATCTCTATTCCTGTGTTTTTCATTCTTTTTTTTCTCAGCTCCCTCTCTCTCTCTTTCTCTTTCGTTCATTCTTTCGTTCGTTCTACTTTTTTATATCGACCTTTGAAATCTTATACCAAGACCGTGTACCTTTAGATACATATATATATAGGTGAGAAAAAGATGAAAGTATTTCACGTTGATACAAAAAACACGATACCTTTGATAACGAACGAAACACGTCAAGGTTATTACGTTTCCGCGGTCCTTTGAATTTTCAACAAGATGAAATGTAGCCTACGTAAAATGTCTACGCAACAAGCGGTGACAAATTTTTCAACTTGAAAATATGCGCTCACCAGTTCGAAATTTATGTAAAAGTATGGCATCGTATCTAAATGAAATATAACCAAGGTTACTTCTGAAAAATCAACTTCTTTGGTTCTTCAGTCGCGTATCGTCCATTCGACGATCAAATAAAATGGGTCAAACAAAACCCATTGGGAACAATAACGAAACTAATATCTGTTAGAGAACAAGTGCAAACAACGTGCAAGAATTCAAGTGATACGTGTGACCACAGAATTATTACCTACACGCGAAAATACGAGCGAGCGAAATGATAAGTATAGTAAAACGGTTTAAGTACTAAAAATAAGTACATGCTTACCACAGCACGGCGTAGCCAAGAATACCTCAAAGAAGGAGGGGGCAAAACCTTTTCCGTGTGGACCTAAACTCGCTCAAAAAATACTACTCGCAGATATGCTGCGTTTTGTCGATTTATGTGAAATTTTAATATTTATATGTTCGTATTCGTAAGCAAAACTCAGCGAACAACTATTGAAAACAAAATAAATTTTTACTCGTTTTTCTCCTTCACTCACTTTGCTTGCCAGTGAATCATAAACATGATTTGAATGTATTTAATACCCACTTCCATTAATACATCATGTACGCTTTTATAACTTGAAATACTGAATTTAGATACGTATACATTCATGAACAAATTCGAGCACATTCGATAAACAATTTTAAAATGTTTACACAAGGCGCATGCGCAAACAAAAATACTTCTTCAAAGCAAATGCTTACTGTCAGTCATTCTGAAAATATTGTATTGACGAAATATTTCGCATAAACGTAGAGAAAATACAGCATACTTTGCCTAGCAGTAAACTGTGTGAATTCGAACCTCCACCTCTGGTTCTCATGTTGCAATATTAACATTTGTTTGCACTTAACGTACTTTGCTGCCTTAGTAAAATGATGAATTATTTCTTGAAAACCATGATCACTTTAACCGACAACTGCGTGAATAGAAAAACGTAGATATGTACACATTTATGAGCAAAGTAGAGCATCACCAACAAGATCACATAAGTTAGGTGTCAAATACCTATATATTTTCAACTTCAAAATTTAATCACTAGATACACACTTGCGAACACAGCTGAGCTTGGTGCATTGAATCAAAAACATTTACTCGCAATCAGACCTTCAATTCGATATTTCAACAGAAATCGAAAAAAGTATTGAAGGCATGGAGTTACTCCGGCTCTGATTTCACTCCGGAGTCAAAGCCAGAGTCGGAATCAACAAATTTTACCCCGACTCCGGAGTGAGGGTGAAATCAGACTAAGAAGTTGGTGTTGAGAATAATTTCGGAGCAGACTGCGAGTAGCTAAATTTGGCAGCCATTGAAACTGAAATTTTTCACTGTCCTTAAAAATCAGGGTATTATATATAAAAGTCGATCATAAATAAATGCAGAATAAAATAGAATCAAAAATAAAACTTGAAAAATTCCTCTGAAGTTATGTCAGAGGTTTTCAGTTGACTCTAAAGTAAAAGAAGAGAAGCCAGAGTCAAATCTCCATCATGATTTTGAGGTTAAATTATATTTTGGAGTCAGTTTGACTGTAAACTTTGCTGCATTGTTTTTAGCCTGATTTTCTGTCATACTATCAATAAAAACCTGGCTACTATGGTCCATCAGTTTGCGGTGGATGAGGGAAGGATATTAACAAAATCCAGTTTGAGGTCCTAGACGACTACAACGACCATTTTTCGCCATGTCAGATATTTATTTTCATTTAATACCCCCCCCCCGAACATGAAATCATCTGCTCAGCTCTATATCGACTAAAATCAATCAAATTTGAGAAACACGACTTAGATTGGCGAAGGATTTTATATTTTGGAGGGGGGGTTGACCTCTGGAAACAAATTCAGGTATACCCAAATTTGGAGGAGGGGGAGCTGAGGGACTAAAATCATAAAAATTGTTCCTCTTTGAGCCAATCGATAGACAATCCAAAGTTACACAACATATCCAAGAATCAGTCTCATAGGGCAATTAGGAGAGAAGATACAAGGAGTTTCCCTTTTTTTATCATTAAAAAAACTGTTTCTCCCCTATCTCCCTCCCAAATTGAGCTAGGAAGTTAAAATTTAGTAAGTACACTTAGTAGATGCCATAGAAGTGCCTTTTGGGGGTTTCGACTTTTAAAATCTATTACACCCCCTTACAGCCGCTAAAAATGTAGTTTTTTGGTTGGTTTTTCTTTTATTTTGAGTTTGTTCCTCGCATAACTCCCCTCCAAGCTGAACTAGGAAGTTGAAATTTGGTATGCAGATTTAATATAGGTCCTAAATGTGTCTTTTGGGAGTTTTGACTTTTCAGTTTCATTGCACCCGCTCACAGCCCTAATAGTGTAACTTTTTGGCCAGTATTTCGTATTTTGAGCAGTCTTAACAGAGTGAGGACGCTAGATGTGATTCATTTCTTGTATATGAATAAATTGAAAATAAGGACAGCGAGCTGTTCAGCAGTCAAAGTCAAAATTATTCCAAAATGACTTGGAAGTTGTGCATTGATTTTGGAGTGAATACAAAATTGGAATCAACGAATTTTAAACCAACTCTAGAGTGAAGGTAGAATCGGAATCAAACATTGAAAATTGAATTCGCTCCAGAGTCGTATTTGAACTACTCCAGAGCTGAATGGTAACTCAATTAAATCATAATTTCAGTGTCGGATAGAGTTAAGAGTAAAAATTTGAGAATCTTTTCGGAGTCACGTCAACGTCAAGACTTAAGAGTCAATTTCTCCTTTCGATTTCGTAATCAAAGAGTAAGAGTCAAGGAATTGATTTTTTGGTCGACTCCGAGTCCTTACAAAAATCATTATAAAGAATGAATATAAATAAGAGTTGAAAGTTGAAACCGCTTATAATTGATCTTGAATGTGAATTTTAATGCATCAAGATATACATACATTTATTAGCAAAGTTGAGCACAATATAAAATTCTTCATTCTCCAGTATTTCATAGGTACTACATCTTTGCGGACTACATTATCGAAGTTCCTCGTGAAATTCCAAGCTCAAGCGTAATTTTCACACAGCAATTACGTCATCTTTTCAAACCAATCTTACATTTGTGTAACTTGACTTATGTACATCAGAAAGTTAACCTTTCTGTTCTAAAAGATATACGTTTTACCTTTTGCAGACCGCCTGACGTTACGAGTAACCAGAGAATTTGACCAAGTAGCCCATAGCTCGAGTAAACCTTTCAACAAAAACCAACCAAACGCATTCCAGCTTTTTAGCTTTCTACCCTCTCTGCGTTGGCATCAAATTATCAAAAGCTAGGTAAGTACTCGTAAAGTACACTTTTTCATCAAATGAAAGTTTTTAATTACTTATCAGTTAATGAAGTAAAACAAATGCGTTGGCGTTGGTATAGTTACGAAAGGAGGCTAATTATTAAGTATGAATAAGAAATACTCGTGCACGTGGACTTCTAGACACATTCATAAATTGACCACACTTTGCCCAACATTTCTATAGACATTGATATAGTTTAACTTATTGAATAATGATGAATGAAACATTTTACGCGTAATTTTCTCGATGTTTTTATTAAATAAGACGTTCGTTACTCGATGTTTCTGCCTTTGCGTGGTTTACAACTTCCAATTCGCGGTACAGATTTGGTCGTGATAAATACAATTCAATTTGCGCTGTAAGCATATACTTCACAATGAATCTATACAACCTTTTAAAATGTTGAGTAAAAAGTTTCATCACGCGATGTTCAGGCTTATTTACCCGGGCACCATGTTTGTTTTGAATTTATCGTAAACAAATTTTTTTTCTTTTTTTTTCTTAATGAATACGACAGACATTTATAGTGACGAGAGATTTTGTTTATCATTCTATAAATCAAGCATGCGTTTATGTAATCTATACAATTTACGTTACATGCAATGTAAATATTGAACCCTTCTTCTACAATCATTTGTATCTGTTTTTTTTTTTTCATGTTCCTTTTCATTAACTATTACATAAATGAAACATCTAAATTTTGAAGCTACCCGCAACAGATGGTCAAAATTAAGAAATTTTTGTTCAGTTCACCTCTCTTCTTCCAAACATTTCCTTTTCACAATTTCATATTATCACCAAATTATTGAGTGATGGTGACGAGTAAAGATTAACGTCTGCGCTGAATTTTCAACATTTTATAATTCTTTTAGAAATCTTTTTGTTGGTATAAACTTTTTACCGAATTATTTCCCCGAAGCTCAATATTCATTTAGGAATAAAAATATGAGGATTGAAGAAAAAAAACGTGGCCTTTTCAATGAGCCATACAATCTGTCGTAGTAAATAATAAAATTATTTCTATTTTCAAGATATCGACTATTTATTCTCATAACAAAATAAGATATTTCAACGAGATAACGTCCACGTACCCATAAAGCCTGTTTTACTTCTACCATTCTATACCAAAAGAATTCGATCGTTTTTCAACGATAGGAAGTTCATTAAATTGGGCATTATGTTCGACGAACAGAGTCCTTTATGGAGAAGTAACTATAAAGCACTTTCGAACTTCTCGGTTTCTTTCACGAGGTAAAAATTACAGCACTTACATGTTCACATTTTTGAGAGGCTATTCACAAGCCACATGTTTGCCTACAAAAAAAAATAAAATCTCGAATACGTGCCTACTGCCTGGTGCTTAGCTATCCTGAAACTGTTGACCTGATACTAACCACGTATAATTCACAAACATAAAGAAATCTCGCCAACCTTGGTACCACTGCCGATACCATGGTCATTATATTCTCGAGCTTAATCGTTTCTTCTTTATTTTCGTTATTAAAAACTAAGTCTAATTTAATTACTGAACAGCGACAGCGCCGTTATAGTTAATTGCGGTAAATTGAAATACACTTAAGTTGAATTTAAAAGGAAATTCTGTATTTAATTGAAAAAGCAGCTTTCTGAAAACTGAGGAAAAAAACAGGAAAATGGTCGAAGAAAAATAATACCTAAGCAACACCTCGAATACGAATATACCTAAGTCTGGAATTCATCACGCATCGATATTTTTCGCTGAAACGAACGAAATTCGTGCATAATGTTTCCCAGTCGGTCGTTATTCTCGTCACGTATTACGAGTTGAAATTTAATATTACAAATTTTACGCCGCAGCCATGACGCCCTACCATCGTCGCCGACAAACACAATCGAACCATTCCGGATGAGGAAGTTTCATGATACCTTATTTCATTTTAAAAGGTACAATTTAATTCTCCGCGCCGTATGCCAATCCAATGTAATGGAGTATCTTTGGCTTCATAATTTTGAACGATACGACGACGAACGTAACCCAAACATAAATATCCTCACGTTCGTCATTATAGATAGGATCGTTCAGAAAAATATAATTAAAATGATGGAATTTTTAAAAAAATATTTTTTTTTATTAGTTCATTTTTTCCATCTCCCATATAATAATAATAATAATAATGAAAATAAAATAACATATTTTTAATTAAAAATCTGCAGATTTAATTTACTAAAGTCGTCCGAAGCTAAATAACAATACTTGCACCTAGTTTGTATGAAGTTGTACAGGGCCTGAGGGTGGGGGGGGGCATATGTCATAATATAAAATTGTACAATTGACAAGCTTTGAATTAGTATGAAGGGTAGAATTAAAAAATTTAGAAAGCAATATGTGCGTTCTCTTGGGTTTCTGGCCATTTGATAAAACACGTTTTTACGGCGAATCGAGTAGGCAATTTTATTAACGTGTGTACTACTTGTTGAGGAGAGTGATCATTACGAAAAGCAGTTAAAAATTAACTAACAACCAATTCCTCGAAGACTAATTTTATAATAATAATTTTTCATTATTTTTATCGTCAATTATACTTTACTGATCAGAAATTCGTCCCTTTAGGGACCCTTAATTCGAAATTGCAAGGCGATACCGCCTGGGAAATTAAACATTGCGAAACAGTCCACCCCCCTCCCCTGTGAATATATTTTCCATGCTAAACATTTCATTCGCCACCTCATTTTATTACCACAATCACTTTTTTTAGGGTTAGAATCTAGACTAGCCACCCTACCCTGTTCATGACTCATATAACTTTCGTGACCCGGTAAAATCTGCGAATTTAATATTAATTAGTTGACTCTGGCTATAGAGTCAACCCAGAGAATACGAGGGTCTTGGGTTGATAACGCTTGGGTGGACCGAGTTATTAATTTTTTTTTGTTTGAAAATCTGCAAACGGCCGTTGCAAAATAGTCTCAAAATACGCAAACTTTCAAAAAGTTTCAAAACATCGAAAAAAAAATTTGAAAATTTTTTCCAAAAATGGAATTATTACACATACATATTTATGCTAAAAATTATCATTGCTGTTAATAACCGAATTTATTACCCTCTTGGAAATCAAGAATAGTAAAATTGCCATTTTCATGTCTAATGTCATAGGCTACAGAAAATTTAAATATTTACCCAAATACTAACCTTGAAGGTCTAAACGTTGCAAAAAAACGTCAAAAACGTGATTTTTAAGAGTTTTTAATTTTTTGAACATGCTGCTCCCACTTGAGTACCTCAAAAAATATTGTTATAGGTACTTCAAGGTATTACTAAACTTTTAAAAATGATTTCAGTCATAACCCCCGCAACCCTCCAAACCCTCTTGAAAAAAATTATCATACATACCCCTACTTAGTAAGCATTTCGTATAAAAATTTTAAACGTTTTAGGCCACCTTCTATGGAGACGAAAAATAATAATTTTAAGCATATATCGCCTTGTAACTCGAGTCGGGGTGGGGGGAACGGATCAAAAAATTTTATGACGTGGTTTTATATCAAAACTAACATTTTAGGTGAGTTTCATCCCAATCGGCGATAGGGCGGATTTCTCTTCTTTATTGTGGAAGAGCCTTTTCATAATTTTCTCTTTTTTCAAGAGGTTTTGAAGAATTTCATTTTTCGCATTTTTTTCACAATTTTCTACAAAACTATGGAGGAAATTTTTTAAGAAACGACCTCCTGAAATGTATGCAAAACATTAGTTTTAAATGATTAAGCGTAATATTTCAATTTTACCTCCCATAGCCGATTTTTCAGGTGAACTCAAAAATGGTCATTTTTAGCGTCTTTTACAATAAAAGGTATTCCCGGATAAGAATATGGACGAAAAGACCTGATCTCAGATTTTCAAGATTTCCACAAACCATCATTGAGCATCTCTAAAAAAATTTTGACGCAAAAAAAATTCCCTTCAACCCGTCCACTTCCCTCGCTCAGAATATCGAAAAAACAATTTTTCTGGGGGAAAATGCTGTATTTACGAGTATTTTAAGAGAAATCATGACTTTGATTCAAATTTTTAGAAGAATGATGGATCTATCGAGATGAGTTTTTCCAAAATTTTGCCTCATGGGGGGGGGGGAGAAAGGGAGGTGCAATTAACAAAAGGAAGCTTTGAATTGCTGCAGCTGTGAACTGGGGGATGAGATTGAGTACATAAATTTTTTTTCATCAAAGTAACCATTTTGACGAGTCAAATGTTTAGAAAATTTTCACTTTTTTTTTGAGATTTGAGTCGTTTTTAAAAAATGCTCAAAAGTGCGTTTTTCTCACAATTAATAGCTAATATGCTTAAAATGAATAGAAGTGAAGTTTTTCAGCGTAAAGTTTTATATCAGATTTAATCGTTAAAATCTCGGTTGAGTAACATAATTACAGAATTGTAGGTATGGGCGTATGGGGGTGTAAAAGGTCAAAATGCGAACAAGAGACTCGAACAAAAAATGAACTCCGGATTCGTATTCAGCATGTCAGTATCAGTCGAAAAGCACTTATTTTCTAATTTTCTGTCCCACTTTCCACATGAGAAAAAATTACAATTTTCTTGGATGTGCCTTTTGGAGTACTCGACTCTTCAGTCTCATTTCTTCCCCTCACAGCCCCAAATATGTGGTTTTTTGGTCGGTTTTCTTATTTTTTGAGTTTGTTCCTCGCATAACTACCCTCCAAATTGTGCAAGTAAGAGACCCTAGATGTGTCTTTTAGGGGTGTTGACTTTTTAGCCCCATTGAACCCTTCCTATCCTCAATTCTCATGATTGTAATATGTCACGAAAATCATGCTGAAAAAACCTCGCTTTGCGATGCTTTTTTTTTAATATTGGTACGTATAGGTAATAGGTATTTAGTATTTACCATGTAATGCGCATTCACACCAATGAATTTCCAGTTTCGTTGTCGCAAGATTGCCACCCTACTCGAATTCAATTTTGATATACAAACCATGTGAAAATATGGGTGCGTGCGCTGCCAAACTCTATCCGCTCCTTGAACTTTATCCATTCATGAACGAATTACTTTCATCAAATGTAAATACAAGCAGGCTTTTCGCGAATTTGTTGCTTTTCTCTCCACGTAAACATAATAATACATACAACGTACACGTATATTCCATGCATAAAAGCGTATACAAAAGGAAAATTCGAGAGATAGGCAACATTAACATTTATCTTGACGTGTAAAAAAAAAAATAATGAAAAAAACGAAAAAAAAAAAAAAACACACGAACTTTACACTCAAGCTATTCAAAATACGCACAACACTTGTAAAAGCTAAACGTTCGATTTTTTTTCTTTTGAGAGGGAACAGGTACTCGAATGTTTGAAGTTGGTTTAAAAAAGGAAAAAAGTTCACCAGCACCAGCCTTTTTTTCCTACCTCATCTACACGCATTCGTTTACTGTACCCATACACACGATGCGTTGTTGTTCGTACTTTGTAGATATTAGGTAAGGTACACACTACACACGGTTTTTTCAGCTTATACTTTGATGAAACGATGAAAGACAGGTGATGGGTAGAAGAAGAAACAAGATGGTAAAGAGGCTGCGAAAGATCGATAATTCTAATTTAAAAAGAATCATAACAGTTGGCCGAGTTATCCTCACCACGCCATACCACCAATAAACTACTCGTGTGGATTATAGTACGTTGCTTTTAAATGACCACCAAGAACGAAAAATACGTACCAAAAAAAAAAAAAAAAAAAAAAAAAAAAAAAAAAAAAAAAAAAAAAAAAA